>CANYCX010468636.1:0-13531 GCA_948193385.1 Breynia disticha f. nivosa
ACTATAATCTCTGTATAAATTAATTTTACATTTGTTCACATTGATAATTACATTAATAAAACAAAATATATAAATATACGTTCACAAATATATATTATCATTCCAAAAAATAACTTTACTGAACAAAAATGTAAAAGTTCAGGTAAGTTCAAATATGTTAGTTTACATGTTTAAAAAAAAATAATTCGAACAATCGAATTTGAACTAATATATGTGAACTTATGTGAACAAATATATTTGAACTTACGTGAACTAATTTATATATATTTTAAGTTGTAAATTTATTTGAACTTCCATGAACTAATTTATATATTTTAAGTTGTAAACTTATGTGATAAACTTATCTTCAATTTATATTTCCGTACGTGAAGCAACTCAGATTAATGCAAAAATAATTATTCTCAAGCATACAATTGAATCATAGAATATTTTTTCATTATTTTTAATTTAAAAAATCATAAAAACAAATCATATAATTATAAGAAACACTAGCCAGCCACCGTTCGGAAGTAAAACTATCAAAAATCATGCATTTGTTCCAGACGTTACATTCAAAACTTCAGCTTCCTGATTCCAACCTATACTAACCATCGAGGAGACGAACTTCTGCAGTATTCAACCTTCTCCGACCAAATAAGAACCCTTAAGATATAGAATTTTTCTTGTGTTCATTTGGAAATCGTTACAGCACACTGCGATCGTCTTGTAACCAAAATGGAATGCACTAAAGATCAGCAAAGACTTACAATGTAATCATTCTTGATGCAACTCAAAGCTTGAAATATTCGGATTGTACACAGGCCATGGGGAAACGGTACAAGGAATCCAATAGGATTGACCTTCAAGTTGTTTCAAAAGGAGGACAGGCCAGCAAGTTGCCGGAACTTCTCGTACGAGACCCAGAAAACAAATTGCCAAGGACCAAGTCTCGCCCACGTCGGGAAGAACCCTTTCCACAGAGCTCTTACTCCTTCAATTTTAACCGTCTTCACAACACAATCATAAGAATTTCTATAAACAATTTTCCCTTGCTTCCTTGCAGCTTGATTCATCATTCTCGTCTTCACCACATCAGCCGGACAACTCAATGCAGTTGCAGAAAGTCCGGACATAATAGATGCTAATGTATGAGCATACACATTATCTGCAGCAATCTCATTCCGAATCACAAACCTTTTCGCCTGATCATAACAAGCTAATTCCCCCATATTCACCAAAAACGCTCGTTGTATATTCGGGACAACACCTTTCCAGAGTCCAGCAACACCTTCTGCACGCACTATTTTGCTAAAAGCATCAAAAGGTCCTGAGTACCGCGGCTGGATTCCTTGGCTGACCATACGGCCATCTGCTTGCATCCGTACTTTAATAAGATCAGCAGGGCTAGCCACAACCTGTACTACTAATTAAATTAACAACAAAAAATACAAAATCACTCCTTAACTAACAAACGATTATCCAGTAAACATTCTGTAACAAACCAACTCATTCTTCAGAACATGAATATCAAACATAACGATATAGTTCAAATATCCGTATTACATTAATCTCTGAGTCGATGCTACACAAAATTCACATCTTTTTTATGCTAACTTCTTCCAAAGTTTTACAATTTGCTTCACTCAACTATCTAGTGAATATTCTACAAAATACAAATACAATCCAGAATACGATTAACAAGCATTCGCAGTACACAAACCGGAGCCGTTTACATAACTCAATTGCAGTAAGTTATAAAGTCAATGTTACACAAAATTCACATTTTTTATATTGAATAGACAAGTTTACATCTTCTTCATAAAACCTATTTTCCAGATTTAAAAAAAAAATTAAGATAACACACCTAAACATTCTCCCAAACACAAATATCAAACATCTTCAGTTCACAAAACGATGCCGTTTCGATATCTAATGCAGTGCTACACAAAATTCACGTCTATTTTCTATTGCTAAATCATACAAGTTTCTTAAAAATTAAAACAATATTTCTTGCATACCTGAGCGATGACACCGGAAGTTCCACCAATGAGAGCCTTACTATAAATCGAAACAGAATTAGGATCAGAAACGATGGCGTTTCGCATACTCTCATAACCGACAATCCGAATGGGAGTATAGAACAAATGCCTTGTAATTGCAGGAGAGAGCCCTCGGTAGAGTCCTACAAGACCTTGTTGGCGAACGATCTCCGCGACGACTCGGAATGCGTTGGTAGTAGAGCGACTCGAGGAAGGCTGTGACTCGCCCTGGAGCTGGAGACGAGTTTTTATGAGGTCGATTGGGAATGTTGTTGTTTCGGCTACCATTGCCGATACTGACGTCACTAGCATCTTTGTGTGGGTCCTTTCCTTTGAACTCATTGAAGTTCGTCAAGTAAAAGTGTTGAGGACTTCAACGCTGCGTTTTGTTTCATCCGAAGATGGAGTGTATGATGGTTAGTGCGTCTGGGCTTAAACGATGCCGTTTCAATAATTTCGTGTGAAGTTAATTAGTCATAACGCCCCCTAAGGTTTACTCTATTTCCATTAAATTGCTAAAAGTTTTGAATTATCTTTTTCAGTCCCTCGTAAGGGGATTTTGGTTAGTTTGCTCCGTTTAACGTCCGCTCAGATTTACTAACTCCAGACATTGGTCCTACCAATTAAAATGTAATACAAATAATTATATTTATATTTTTAAAAGTATTAGAAATTTGAGTTTTGATGTGTCTTCAAATAATTCCAACGAAACTAATACATATATTAATTGTAAAGCTAATGCTAAGGAAGTTGCTATTTATACAAAAAAAATCATTTAAAAAAAAATTTATGATACAGAAAAATAAAAATATAAAAATATTAACTAATTAATAGAGTGTTCACATTACACGACACAATAATATCAAATCAATTAACAACATGCAAACACTAAGTACAATCAATCAAGCTGAGTAATTTCAATTCAAATTTTTTTTTTTTGAAACAACGAAACATTGTCTTTAAATTTTGCCTGTTTGGTGGTTTCATATTGTATAGTATTGTATTGTTTAATTCACAATCATGCTTATTTTATTTCTTTATGTTATTGTATTGATTATGGTTATTTTTTCATGGTTTTAAAATTCTTAAAAAAACAATAGAATAATAAACCACTAAATTGGTTGGTTATCATTGTTTTATGAATTATTGTTAAATTTAACTTAATAAAAATAAATCATCTCACTTCTTATATTATTTTTTTTACATATTTGACTATTAAAGTAAATTTATTTTATTTACTTTAATATTTTATTAAAATTTTCTTTTTATTAAATGAATTAAAAAAATAACGCTAACTGATATCATCTTTCCAAGCACATTATAATTATAAATTATACCATACAATACTATATTATATTAACCCATACTTTAATAACCTACATCAAACTTCAACAAGCACAGTGTTACATCCTGCAATCTTAAAGGCTAAAACTTAACAGGAGAATTAGAGAACCGCACAGCTCAAAGACTGAAACATAAAATTTCAATATTTGACGAATCAAAAGAAGAAAATTAAACAAACCTTAGGGACTTTGAATTAATTTTCCAAAATAAACTTAGGCTATGCTTGGTATTGCTGTAAGAACTTCGTTGAAGTGACAAAACAGAGTTTTGTTAACGCAACAAAGTTTTATCTTTTTGGTTAACTAAAAAAACTGTGGTGAGTTACTACAACTTTGTAATAAAATGGGGAGATTCAGAAAAGTTAAAAAATGCTACTTTTTTGAAACAAAATTTGTCACTACAGTTTTTTATATAATTTTAAAAAAATATCCTCATCATCTCTTAAATAATATTTAATTATTAAATATATTAAACACCATATAAATACATTTAAGTTATATTTTTAACATATTAATCACTAAAGATAAAATTTTTATAATATTATTCATCAATTTATATAATTTTTATATATTTATTATTTTTTGTTACATATTTTGAGACAATGACATTTTAGTGATTTGATATATCAATTATAACTTTTAACATAAAATATACTTAAAAATTAAAATGTATAACCAAACACAATAGTTGTATTCATAAAACTCTATTTTAAAATAACTGTTTACAAAACTCTATTTTGTCATCGCAATTTTTACCACTACAATACAAAATATAGAGTAAATTTTAATATGAGGCTATTAAGAGGGACTCACCGTAAAACTCCATAACATAGCCTTAGTAATACATGTAACTGGCTTTCTTAAACAGAGCAAGAACGCCAAACACAGTTGAGTGGCGGCAAAACCGCACTGAAAAAAAAAATCCAAATTAGTTTATTCACTCTCACGAGCCTCAGTATGTATACTGTAACCTTTTTTATGTAAGAAAAAGTGAGGAAAATGGAAGAATCGATTTCGTCACTGTGTAATGTAGGGGTTTTGGACGCGCTGACTGACGAGTCAATTCAAGAGATCGTTGACAGTTACAACGGATTCTGTTCCACTACCCATGCGCTCCTCAATAGCTCCGATACTTTTGCGTTGGAGACGGATTTCGCGTCTCAAGTACGCGCGCTTTGCAAAAACGGACTTCACTCTCTTGTTACTGACCACTTTTTAAAGTCACTAGAGGTATATTTGTGTATGCGAAATTACAATACTCTAACCATTGTACGATTTATTTATGTAATTGTGGAGTTCTGTTGTTACAGATAAGTTTTGAGAGTAATGGCGCGTCGAAATTTTGGAGTAATTTTGATGCATATGGCAATTCAGCAAAAAAAAGAACTCCGGCAAGTGTTTATTTCGTTTGGAGACAATTAGGTTGAAATTTGTAACTTGTTAGGTTGTTTGATTGCTGTGTTTGTGATTGCGTGTTGCATTTTTTAGGACTATGATGACGATGAGATTCAGCGAGTATTGTGTAGTGCTTTGGCAGATATTTCTTGTGTTAAAGGATTTCAAGAGAAGCTTTTGTTGGTGTTGGTTAATGCTTTACAATGGAATGTGTTGGAAGGTGGAAGAGATTCAGATGCTGAGAGACGGTATTTGTTTTCGCGGTATCAGTTGATGGTGTCTTCATTTCTTATGAATAGTCTTCCGCGGCATTTTCCAGGTATAGTCACATGTGACTATTAATTTTATCATTTTAATCAATTGTTTTCTGATTGAATGTTGACATTGTGAGTTTATTTTAATCATTGTGAGTTTATTTGATTTGCGATGTTCTTAGAAATACTACACTGGTATTTTAAGGGAAGGCTGGAGGAGCTGAGTTCTATCATGGATGATGATACTAATGGTGATGATGATTCTACGGATGAAAATGACATGGATTTAGATGAAAAGGGAAAAATGTTATCCTCAAGTGGGGAAATGGATATTGATGGACTTCAAGGTAGATTATCTGAGACGAACAAGTTGGTGAAAAACCTTGGGAAAGTTGTTCGTGATCTTAGAAGTCTTGGATTTACGTCCATGACCGAGGATGCGTACGCTTCTGCTATCTTTTTGCTTCTGAAGGTGACTCTGTGCTTATGGAATCCAAAGTTTAGGTCACTCAAATTTGTCAAATCTTATTGTTATAATAAAATTATTACATGAAATTCATGTAAATAATATATGCATGCACATATTTGTACACTTACTGGTACACAGTTCAAATTGGTATAGTTCAAATTTGTAATATACTTAACATAATTTATTGAACATATTATATCTTCTCAGTTGCCTCTTTATGATGTCATCTTATCTTGTTTGGATGGCAGGCGAAAGTACATGATCTAGCTGGGGATGATTATAGAACATCTGTTTTAGGCGCCATTAAAGAGTGGATACAGGTTGCTTTCAATTTTGTTATTATTACTGTTTCATTTAATCCACAAGTAATGTTCAGCTAATTATTTCATTTATAAATGGTTTATACTTTGTTAATGTGATCTATGTGAGTTAGTTGGTGATCTTGTTAGCACTTTGAGGAGATATATTTTACATCCTTGGTCTTTCATGTAGAAATTCATTGGGCCATATATAGGTTACCTTTGGTTGTATTAAACAGAAATCTTATATTTTTTGTACCTCCTTAATCAAAGGCTTTCATTATCCTTACTTCTCGAAAATTTTTCAATTGCATCTATTGTTGCTTGTGCTAGTTGATATGTTCATTCTGCAGGTTTTGCCTTCATATGTCTCAATTTTTGGTATTTTGTGTTCCTAACATGGTGTTCACTTAAATATATTGCACAGGCTGTACCACTCCAATTCTTGCATGCGTTTCTTGCTTATCTTGGTGATTCCACTAGCTCTGAGAGTCCTCACCCCAAATCGCCTTTGGTCTCCATCCCAGCAACTTGCTATTCTGGAAATAATATCCGCTCCGAAGGAGTCATTAGATGGCAGTTGCGCCTCGAATATTTTGCATATGAAACGCTGCAAGACCTGAGGATTGCCAAACTGTTTGAGATTATTGTTGATTACCCAGACAGGTTAGTGCTTTTTTCATGTAAACATGTACTTATTGTTGGTTGCCGTTGCATTCTAATGAAGTTGGTTATGCCTTGCTAAGCATAAAAGCAGTTATACCTTGTACATTTGATGCTGAACAAGATCTGAAAGGGCTTTAAACTAAAAGTGATATTAACTTTGACATGGCTGGCATTATTATTAGTGACATGTGGGTTAAACATATAAACAAATTAATAGTAGAGAACAACAATGCCAACCCATTTATTAGAAAAAGGAACTTAACTGTTTTCTTCTTGGGATTATATTGTGCGGCATTTAAATGCAATATTGTGGAGTTAATTTGAGGAGCTCTTGATAATATGTTCATGTTCCCAAAGTAAATTGTGAACTCTACAGCTCTCCAGCAATTGAGGACTTAAAGCAGTGCCTTGAATATACGGGACAACATTCTAAATTGGTTGAATCATTTATTTCTGCATTGAAATATCGCCTGTTGACTGCGGGAGCCTCAACCAATGATATATTGCATCAATATGTTTCAACAATTAAAGCACTGCGGACAATAGACCCTGCTGGTGTCTTTCTTGAAGCTGTTGGAGAACCAATAAGAGACTATTTGCGGGGTAGAAAAGATACCATAAAATGCATTGTTACAATGCTTACAGATGGTACTGGAAGTAATCCAAATGGTTCTGGAATCTCTGGGGATAGCCTTCTTGAGGAATTAAAAGATGAGGAAGGCCAAGAAAATGTTGATGCTGATGATGATTTCAACACTGATGATAAACAAGCATGGCTCAATGCTGCAAGGTATGTAAAGTTTGTGCAGTATGCACTAAATGCAGTTCACATGTTATTTGCCCCTTTGAGCTGATGGGAATTCATATCATTTTGTACTTGAAATTGTTTTTCAGCTGGGAGCCTGATCCTGTAGAAGCTGACCCATTAAAGGGTAGCAGGAATCAGAGGAAGGTAGACATACTGGGGATGATTGTTGGGATAATTGGTTCAAAAGACCAGCTGGTTAATGAATATCGCATCATGCTTGCTGAAAAGCTTCTCAACAAGTCTGATTATGATATAGACTCAGAGATACGTACCCTAGAACTTCTTAAGGCAGGTCATCTGTTCATTGTTGGCGTCCTTTCATGAAGTCAATTGCTCGAGGGTTCATCTTTCAAATAAGGATGAAGTGGGCCTCTTTTAACATTTGTCTCTTCCCATTTCTCAGATACATTTTGGAGAGAGCAGTATGCAGAAATGTGAAAATATGCTTAATGACCTGACTGATTCCAAGAGAACGAACCAAAATATTAAAGCAACAATGAAACCACCTCAAAAAAGTAAAAAATTCTGTTAATTGTTGCTTCGTTTTTTTGTGGAATTCTATATTTCTTTTAATGAAAATTTCTTTGCGGATACGGATAGGTCCCAAGTCACAAGAGATGGGAGCATCTCTCGATATTCTCGACTCTACAATCATTTCTTCGAACTTCTGGCCTCCAATCCAGGTAACATTGACATTTCCTCTATTTTAGTTTGGTTACTCGTCATTGTATCTTTGGGAAACTTCTGTTTGTCAAAGCCTAATTATTGACGTGGATTTTGAGGTGAAGCAGCTCCTTACTGATGTCAACTTTTGCATGTTAGGTAGTCTAACTGCACTTCTCTGTCAGAACTTAGAATTCAATTGCTGGGGCTGTTTCTTCCAATTCTTATAGCAAATTGTTAGTGAACATACAGTCATACTCTACATGAAATTTGATAGTTTTCTGGATTCATGCTGCACCTGCTCCCTTTGAAGATCTTCTTGACACATCTGCTTTATCTGCAAGTTTTGCATTGTGTCCCCTTTTTGGTTAAACTGTGGTGCTCTTTCTCTTATGGTTTTTAATTTTGCCCCTTTTCTGTTTTCCTTAATTTTTGGGGCTCTTTTTCGAAAGTTCTTTTCATTTTCGCTTTTATTGACAATGTCATGTTTATGAGTAATGGGTCATACTGAACCTAACTTTTTAGGAGGAGGCTCTTAACCTACCAGAACCTGTTGAGCAGTTGCTTACTGATTACGCGAATAGATTTCATGAAATCAAAACCCCTCGGAAGCTACTCTGGAAGAAAAATCTTGGCACAGTCAAAGTTAGTTAATTCAAACTTTGTCTTCCTTTTCTTTCATTCAATAAGATTCATTTACACAATTTATTTGGACGTGATATTTCAGTTAGAGTTGCACTTTGAAGATAGAGCAGTGCAGTTCACTGTGACTCCTGTACATGCTGCAATTATCATGCAATTTCAGGAACAGACAAGGTAATTTTTTGAAACTTTTCAAGGTATTATATCTTAATCATTGAATTTTTTATGATTCTAATTATTTTTTGCTGCAGGTGGACCTCCAATAAACTAGCAGGAGCTATTGGGATACCAGTTGGTGTTCTCAATCGAAGGATATATTTTTGGATAAGCAAGGTATTTTTTTTGGTTTCCTTTGAACTTCTTATAGAGAATTCTCTGGAGAAGATCTCATTGCATGTCTTTGATTGATTGATATCCGGGCATATGGTTTATGTAATGCCACCAATTCTGAAAATTAAGGTAATAGCTTCACGTGTCTTCATATCCAGGGAATTATTGCAGAATCACTTGGTACAAACACTGATGATCATGTGTTTACTCTAGTGGAAGGGATGACTGATGCTAACAAAACTGGAGGCAGTACCGATACTTACGAGGAGCTGCCTCCGGGTGATGATGAGGGAGAGAGATCAGTAGCCTCGGTTGAACACAAAGAAATGACTGTGTATGAGGTATGTGAAGTTTCACAATGTCTTGACCATGGGAGAAAATTGGAGCATTTTCTGAAAATTTATCACTATTTATCATGTAAAATTTCCAATTTATTTTTTATATAGCTTGGCATTGTCATTCATTATGTTTTGCTGTCTAACAAAGGCTTATCTTTTTTAGAAATTTATTATGGGAATGCTGACCAACTTTGGAAGCATGGCCTTGGATCGCATCCACAACACTCTTAAGGTGAGTTGATCTCAACAAGCCTTTTGGTGCCCATAATGTAAAGATTTATACTCGACTGACCCTTCCACTCAATTCTTCAGATGTTTTGCATTGCCGATCCTCCTTATGACAAGTCACTCCAGCAGTTGCAGAACTTTTTGTCAGGTTTAGTTTCTGAAGAGAAGTTGGAACTAAGAGACGGGATGTACTTCTTAAAGAAGTAATATAAGCATTGGTAAATATTCCTCTTATGTTTATCATACATAAACAACAATCTTCGTCCACCAAATCAAAATCATGTTAATGGCCTTTCATTTCTTTTGAAATGCAGAAAATTCTGAGCTATTCATAGTCATTTGTTGGGAAACGAACCGAGTAAGATGTCAGAAATTAGTTTAGCTCCATCAAGATGGGTATCTCATTTTGTATGCAACGGTTACTAATTCCGACCTGTCGTTCGTTTTGGACTCTCTGTGTTATTAGTTGCCAGTTGGACGATATCTGAAGGATGATTACCTGAAAGCAATCGGCGGGACAGGCCTCAGATTTATGTATGCAAGTCATGCTTCTGGGGAACTTTGCTCATCCAGCAAAAGAAGGACGTACCTCCCTACCACATTTGATATTTATTGTAGGTTGGTATACGTGGAAATATTACAGGTTAGAAACTTAGAATCTAGTAGAAGATATTTAACATTGAAACCACCACTTTCAAAAGACATTCTTGAATTATCTAATTTTCGACAGAACTAGAACTCTAAACCAATTCCACTTTTCTTTTCTTTATAAAAAAAACCCCAGTGCTGGAAGAATAGCCCAATCTTAGATGTTGTTGAGTTGCCAGTCGCGTGATTGAAATTAAATTAAAAATCAAATTAACTATGATTATGGGATTTTTTGGGTTGCTTTTAAAAGTTGTCGTTAATAAAATATTTAGTTATTCTGTAAAAATTTATGGTAATTGATGTAAAAATAATGGGACAAAAATTTTCAGCATATTTTCCTTTTAATTTCTGTAGTTGCATTGACATGACATGCCTTTAGAAAAAAATTATGGTTATGGAATATTGACAGAAAATTCAACCTTTATAAATGTAGTCATTACGGACTTACCTATATCTATGAACGCAACTAAATAAATCTCGGCAACATGGACGTAGCCGTTACAGAATATGACCGTTACATCCCCTTAAATTTGAATGTACAAACAACACCCTGTCTACTCCCACCATCAGAAACCTACCCATCTCTCGCCTTCAACACAACAAACACATACACAACGACAATGAGAGAAGAAGAAGAAGAAGAAAACCAAGAGAATCAACCACCAACACAAGAATTCATACTTCATTGCCTCAGAACTAAAGCTGCAGAGCTATTTCTTAGAGAAGAATGGCCAGAATCAGTACAGGTTTACACGCAGTTCATCAACCTATGCCAAGATCGCACCTTTAACACTACCCAACAACAAAAATCAAGCCAAGATGAGCTTAACAAGTTAAGAAAATCTCTTAGCTTAGCTTTATCTAATCGCGCTGAAGCCAGGTCTAGACTCGGGTATTTCACTGAAGCACTTGAAGATTGTGATCAAGCATTGCAAATTGACAGTACCCATTTTAAGTCTATGGTTTGCAGGGGCAGAATTTTACTAAGCTTGAATAGATATTCTGCGGCTTCAGATTGCTTCAAAACTGCCCTTCTTGATCCACAAGTTAATGGGAATGTTGAAATGTTAAAAGGGTATGTGGAGAAATGCAAGAAGCTTGATATTCAATCAAAGAATGGAACTTTTGATCTATCTGATTGGATTCTAAATGGGTTCAAAGGGAAGTTTCCGGAGCTCGCTGAGTACATTGGTGCTGTGGAGATTAAGAAGTCAGAGCTCAGCGGAAGAGGGTTATTTGCAACAAAGAATGTGGAGGCAGGGACATTGTTGTTAGCAACAAAAGCAATTGCCACAGAGAGATGTATATTGTCAAGAGAAGATTCGGCTGAGAATGCTCAAATGGTAATGTGGATGAGTTTCATTGATAAAGTTGCGCAATCTGCTTCGAAGAGTCAAAGAATTAGTCTCTTGATCAAGACATTATCAACTGGTGAAGAAGAGGAGAAGCTAGAAGTTCCCGAAATAAGTCTTTTCAGGCCAGACGCGGACGAGATCAATGAACCAAATGAACAACCAGAAAAGTCCAAGATTCTCAACATTCTTGATGTGAATTCCCTTGTGGAGGATTCAGTTTCAGCAAAGGTGTTGGGGAAAAATAGTGAGTACTATGGAGTAGGTTTGTGGGTTTTACCTTCATTTATGAATCACTCTTGTACTCCAAACGCAAGGCGTTTGCACGTAGGAGATTACTTGTTAGTTCATGCTTCAAGAGACATCAAGGCAGGTGAAGAACTCACATTCGCATATTTTGACGTGCTTTCGAGGCTAGAAAAGCGAAAAGAGATGTCCACAACATGGGGATTCCATTGCAGTTGCAGAAGGTGCAAATTTGAAGAAGAAGTTCCATATAAACAAGAAATCAAGGAAATTGACATAGGACTTGAAAGAGGAATAGAGGTGGGAGGTGGGATATTTAGGCTAGAGGAAGGGATGAGAAAATGGATGACGAGAGGCAAAGAAAAGGGTTTTTTGAGGGCATCATTTTGGGGAGCATATAGTGAAGCATATGGAACAGAGAAAGTAGTGAGGAAGTGGGGAAGAAAGATTCCAAGTTTGGAAGTAATAGTGGAGAGTGTTGCTGAAGCAAGTGGAAGCGATGAGAGAGGTTTAAAGATGTTGATGGATTCATTGAAGAAAAACAGTTGCAGAGAGGTGGAAATGGAGAAGGTGATGAAGTTGGGGAAGAGAGTATTTGGAAAGATAGCCAAGAAACAAGCATTGAAGTCGCTTATTGAACTTAGCATTCGTGAATAGCCACTGCTCACGATTAGTGTTTCTTTAAATGATTGATGATTTTTTATTAATGTTTGATGGATTTTGTTTTTAACAGAATCAATGGAAGTTCTGTGTTAACTCATCGTTTCGGCATCACTCTTCCAGAATCAGTTTTGTCTAAGCTGACATTTCTTAAGTAAAATTGACAGTTTTACGACTCGATTTTTAAATATTTCTAGGATTAAAAAGAGGATTTGTTATTTCCTAGAGCTGCAATTATAAGACAGTTTGAAAATCTCAGAAGCACCAATGAATTGAACAATTTGGACAAACCAGATCTCTAAACATTAGTCAGTCTGACTCTGACCAGCTTATTGTACAGGATGGTAGCATCTCTTCAGAGTAGCAGTTTGCACAAGTTCCTGGTAAAGAAAAACCACTTCAGGTTTTAGTTTATTTCTGAGAGTGCCAAAGCTAAAAAGAGATTCAGAATTTAAAATTCTCACCTTTACGTCTCTGTGAGAGGAATTTCCCCGAGCTGAACAGGCAGACAAGACATTTAGTTGACATGTAGACCGTATTTGGAGACTGAGAGAGAAGGTTATACACTTACCCTAATGTGGCTGTTGAAAATAAAGTGGACTTGACACTAAGAAATTATTAAAATTTTATCACACTAAAAACACTTCACAAAAACAATTTTTTACTCACTCAAAAGACACTCACTTCCTATACTATTTCACTCTACTCTCTTTCTTTTTACTCTCTTTCTTCGGCACACCTGCACCTCACTCTCACTCTCTCTCTCTCTGCCTTTCTTCTTCTCTGCTTCTTCTTGCTCGCTCTACACTCCACAAACATCTTCTCCTCTATTTATACACAAGGTTTGCCGACATAACTAACTCGGTGGCCATCTCTCCAACCTTCTATACTTTTCTACAGATTTTCTCTTCATTTATTTTTGCCGACTTACTTTATTCTAGATCTTTGTAGAATCCAAAGAGCTTTCCAGAGAGAGAGAGAGACGGTGGCTCTTAACACTCCCCCTCACCGGCTACTCTCTCGTGCAGTTCGTGTCGAGTTGTCATGCCGAGCTTTAAACCTTTCTATCGATCCATCAGGCCGAGTTTTTACTTTATATACCCACTTGCATGAAATGGGTTGCACGTCTTTCGGTCGAGGCACTACCTCCCAAGTCTCATTTTCTTTTAGTG
>CANYCX010468698.1:0-13991 GCA_948193385.1 Breynia disticha f. nivosa
GCCATCCTTATATATACGGGTTACGTATATACGGTTGCATATCGTATACACCCATTCATCCTTGACCACACACTTATTAATATGTACAGCTGTCATATACAACAAAATACAAACAATACAATCAGAAAAACAGCAAATATATCAACACTGTGTTCATCTTGAAATTCTAAGTACGTTGAAGTACTTGAAACAGAATTTGAGAGTATATATAGTAAGCTATGAACTGCACTTTGTGTGCATAAACATTCAAAGCTTTGACATGGCTAGTTGTTTGCGATATACTGCTAAATTTGACTTGGGAAAATTGGAAGTTGAGTAATCTAGTCTTCCCTAACATTTGGTTCTTAAATATGCTTACTGGGGTAGTTGAATGAAGGATTTTCTTATTCCTTCCTTCGACTATCAATTCAACTGAAGAATTACTACCCGAATTGCATTTGAAGATGACAAGAACATTCATATTTAGCTAAAATATTGCGATGTCTTCCACTTGTTAATGGTCTGAGGTCACGAGTTGATAATTGTTTGTCTTGTTCAAAGTGTCGATCAGTAGCAGTGGCAACCACCAGGAAGTTTCACTTCTATGGAGTCGGCAAAAATGGCCCAGAAGTTTGACTTAAACTACACTAATTACGTTCGAGTGAATATCAGACCTGACGATCAAGTCTTGCAAGTTTTCCTCAACTTTAAATGCCATGAAGTTTCCTCAACTAATCGATATGCTGTCATGGAGACTCGTACAAGTACAAACAAGTGAACGGTCCGAATGGTTGGTCTATGTCATCCTGCAATATATGTTTGTTGGATAATATTACGTTCGGTTTGACGTTTATAACATCTCCACCTGTGTTTGAAATTTCAAAATATAACTATTAAACTGAATTGATTATTTTACGGTTTCGGAATTTTAAACACAGATGTAAACATTGTAAACATAAAACCAAACCTAATCCTAAACCTTTCCCAAGTCTTTTTTCTTTGATAGCTGACTGCTGGCTGTAAATCAATAATAATGTCGTCTTAAAACAAACGACAGGTCGTCTAAAATGCAGATAAAATCAGGCTCGTAACACATAAGCCCAAAGCTCATTTAAGCCCACAAAATCATCTTCCCGCATCGCACCGATTTCACGCATCTGAAATCGAAATTACGAGTTACGACGATCTCTCTCTCGATCTGACAGGTCAGCATTCAACTTACATCAATTTGCAATATTCTCACTCAAATTTCAATAATTACAATATCTCATCTGGTGTATTTATATTTATTCAATTTTGTTTTAATTTTATACTTCAGGTTAGTTAATTTTATTGACATGTCTTCGGCGCAAGATCCATTTTATATTGTAAAAGAGGAGATTCAAGAATCTGTAAGTTTCTTCATTCCGTTTTATGTAATTGGGGATGATGCTTAATTTGAACTGGTTACGATAATACTTAAGTAGGATGTTTTGTCATTGGATTTAATTTGAGTCTTTGTGTTTGTGATATTTGAATTGATTTTGTTTAGATTGATAAGTTGCAATCGAGTTTTCACCAATGGGAACGGATTTCGGGTGATAGTGGAGAACAAGTGCATCTTACTAAGGATTTACTTGCTAGTTGCGAGAGCATCGAGTGGCAGGTATTAAATTACGCGTACATTGTGTTTCCGCGTGATTTTTCGTTGTGTTATGTGTGATCGAAATGTTATGTATAATTGTGATCGAAATGTGTTTCTGTGTTGAATTTGTGTGTTTGGTGGCACTTTACTTGTGCTGAAAGATTTCTTCTTGATAGGAAGGTGGATGAATTGGACAAGGCTATTGCGGTGGCCGCTAGAGATCCTTCGTGGTATGGGATTGACGAGGTAGAACTTGAAAAGAGGAAGAGATGGACCACCACAGCTCGTACTCAGGTATGTTAATATAGTATGTTGATTTTTTGTTTGAATGCTAAAACTTGTTCAACAGAATTCGTGCACTGAATTTATTAGAAATTGGTATATGTTTTTCTTTGTTGCAGCGTTTCATGGACTGTTATTTTGTTTTTAGATGTATGAACATGTGTTTGTGTGAATGGTTGTTTTTAGGTGGGTAATGTGAAGAAAGCAGTAGTAAGTGGGAAGGATACTGGTAGTGCGATTGATGGTGTGAATGGGATGCGCAGAGAGCTTATGAGACTACCAAACAGCCATCAGACTGATAAATACAATCAGTACGGTCATGACAATGATGATTTCATTCAGTCAGAATCAGATAGACAAATGCTTTTGATGAAGTATGTAATTTTTCTTCGTCCATGGGTAGTATCCTCTTACATTATTTGTCATTCTGCTTTGTAAATGAAAATATGAAATCGTTCACTTTATATAGACATGTGTTATCATTATCTGGGATAAACTGCTATTGTTATGAGATTTTATTTGTACATTGTTCTTGAAGGCTTGATTTCATTTTATGTTCTTTAGTTTCTTATCCAATCTTCTATCTGTTGAGGTATAATTTCCTTTTCAATTCATTCAGCTTATCTAAAAGTTCCTAATTTCTCTGGATTTGTTTGTGTACTGGAGCAACAATGTTATAGCTGGTAACTGTTTTGTTGGTTAATAATGCTCTTGCTGGAAGTAGATGTTAAAAACAATCTGTCTTCTTGTGTTTGCCTTTTCTCCATAACTGGTGTTGATTGTTGATAATTGTAGGCAGCAGGATGATGAGTTGGATGAGCTTAGTGCTAGTGTAGAGAGAATTGGGGGCGTTGGGCTTACTATACATGAAGAACTTCTTGCTCAGGTTAGGATTGTTTTCAATTGATTTATTACTTGGTAGTACCTATACTGCAGTAGAGGGTTAGGCAAGCTTATTGGTTATCTGTTCTCCTCATTTATTCTATGGATTTAATTCCTGTACAACTCTACTACTTGTGCTGTTGTAAAGCTGTATACGGCTTGTGTTAGTAATTGCAATGTTGATTGTGGCCTTCTATGAAATTGCGATTTTCTCAGGATAAGATAATTAATGATCTAGGCAATGAAATGGATACAACTTCCAATCGCCTTGATTTCGTTCAGGTATTCTTTTATACTGTCCTTGCTCATGTCCGTGGACTTTAATATCACTATTACTCTACATTGATATGCAAACTTCTTATTTCTCGGCAGAAAAAGGTGGCAATGGTGATGAAGAAAGCGGGTGCCAAGGGGCAAATTATGATGATATTGTTCCTCGTTGCTCTTTTCATCATTCTTTTTGTTCTCGTCTTCCTCACCTGACTTACATATCAGTCTACGATGGGTGTGCATATCTTCACATAGACAGAGAGAGGTATATAATTTTGTTAGTGGGCAAATGCATGCATTTGAGGATGAACTCTACAGATGTAATTGCTGGATTTCCACTTGTGAAGCAATCAGCAATTCCAAGTTCATTAGAGCTTGCCTGCCAGCATTGCTGTATTTGAACAGTGTAATGTCTTTCTTTCTTTTTTTTTTGTCTACAAAACACCTATATTTTATTAATAATCATAATTAGTGAAAGAGGGTTTAAACTCAAAGGCCAAAGCAATTAAAAATATGTTGTTGATGAGTAGACATTCGAATTATTATTATTAGATAGTAGAAATAGATGCTGATTGTCTAGAATAGTGGATGATGATGCCCTCTTTTAAGCTTCCTTTTATCTTAAAAAATGGCATATTATTGGAATATTATGAACGATAATGGACTTTCCCTTTATGCCGTTCTAGGACCGAAAGTTTCCATTTCCTTTCTCACCACACTTTTCTCCTTAGAAATGGCACTTGTATTTAATTGTAGCATCAGTTCTTTTACCGTAATTTTTTTTATAACACCGTCTATTTGTTGTCCCTACTCGTGTAATTTTCTTAACTCGATAATTAGCCATGAAAACTCTTAGATTGGAACTTCCAGAATGGATTTACCTAAATTGTGCCGTGATAACTGAAAGGATGAGTTAGAAGGTGCTATAAGATGGTCGATAAAATCGATCGAACAAGTGAGTTGCAATATTACTTACGGCAGAAGTCGGTGGTAGTGAAAAACGCAGAGTGGAATGAAATGAGGCAGAAGAAGTCAAAATTGAAGCAAAACAGGAAGGATTCAATTTAGTAAAACAGCTAACCAAATGCTCAAATGTTTATTTTAATGAGATCAACAGTTCAGATTAAAAAAAAAAAAGAAACCGAAATAGCGCAAAAATTATAATTAAGATTGACGAATTATAATTCCTATAAATAATTTGTTATTATTATTATTTATAATATAAATATTATAAAAATTAAATTCATGACAATTATATTTATTTAATAATATATTTTTTTTGTCTAAATATATTGTCACATAAATATATATTTTTTCTTAAAATATTATCTTAATAATTGTTTTATTTAGTTTTTTTATACACTTACACTTCAAATATACTCTTTTTACACTTTAAATATTCTTTTTTCCTCATCTCTTGTAGATCAAACGATAAAACGAAAATGCAAAAGCAAAAAATGATAGAAACAAAAAAGTAGAGGCAGTAAGGCATCTCTACCTTTCGGGGTGGTGGAATATTAAGCTTTATTTCATCGTCTCTAATTTCTCATCGTCTCCACTCTCTTCTATCTCTCCATTGAAGCCTAAAATTCAAATATAAAAGGCTCTGTAAGTTGGTTCTTTCCAAATTCTTGAAATTTTCGCTTTCCTTTTTTTTTTTTGCATAAAAATCTAATCTTTTATTGTTCATAATTGTGTTAATTTGTAGAATCGAAGAATTGGGTTATTTTTTTTAAGCTCTAATGTAGTAAATATCAGTTAACTAGTGTGTAAAGATTTTATCTTTATGTTTTTTTTGTATTTATATTGTTGTAGGGATTGAATAGAGTGAAGTGAAGTGAATTCTTCGTGTTTAGTGCGGATATGGGGAAGGGTTTAAAAGTCAACTGTAAGTCAGCTTCTCATAAGCTGTTTAAGGACAAAGCTAAGAACCGTGTAGATGACTTGCAAGGTATGCTCATGGATCTGCAATTTGCTAGAAAAGAGAGCAGAAATGTTGATGTTAATGTTCTTGAGGAGCAAGTTCACCTAATGCTCCGCGAATGGAAGGCTGAGCTCAACGAGCCCTCTCCGGCGTCTTCTTTGCAACAAGTTAGCATCTAATTATTCAGTTTTCTGTGTTTTTTTTTTATAATTTTGCTGAATGGATAGTTTTGTTTGAATTTTTGTATTTATGTACTTGATATGTTTATGAATGTGGTTTCGGTTTAGAGTTCCGATTATGATTTACAATGTTTGTCGGATCAAAGGGTGGAAGTATTGGGTCATTCTCGACGGACATGTGTAGACTGTTGCAGCTTTGTGATGAGGAAGATGATGCAACAAGTGCCTTGGCTGCTCCAAAGCCTGAGCCTAAGGATCAAAGCATGCCACTAGGGAATAATGCTGTCTTTCAAGAGGTGGGTTGTTCTTTTATGTCCTTCAAAAGTTCATAATCTCTTGGATGAAAGAGCCCTTTACTTTTTCATTTATCTTATGTTTGCTATTTGTTTTTATATTTGATGTCTGCGTGTGAATGGTTACCGCGTTTAACTCTTAAAGAGTTCAACTACAAACTTTGGAAATAATGCTTTCTTATTTATAATTGAGTAATTGTTTTTTTCACTTACTATTTGTCAGTTTCATGTCCATGATTATGTATTTTCAAATTTCAATGAAAGAATTTTTCGGAAGTTCTATTTCATCTTTTTGTGTTTTAGTTTACTTTGAGTTGATGAATTATAAAGGTTATTTTGAAAACATCGATGTTAAGTCAAGTATTTATGTCAATTTTTTTTATGTTTGAGCATTTAAGAATGGTACTTGCCTACTTGGTGGTGAATTTTTATTTCAATATATTTCAGAGGTGCGGTGCAAATCAGGGACAACAGCAGCATGACTTCACATATGTTCATGACTGCAAAGAAGCTTCTCCAGGGATTCATGGCACTGTGGTTAGCAACTCAGAAGGGGTTACTCATTTGGACTTCCATCAATTTGATATACCTCAACATTTTGAGCAAAACTTCTATACTGGGTTTGGTACCGCGGATTTATCTGGAGACGATGGTATGCATCACATCTCTAGCTATCTGTTAAACATGTGCCCTCCTCCTTCTGCTTTCTTAGGTCCAAAATGTGCTCTATGGGATTGTCCAAGACCTGCTCAAGGGGGTTTGGATTGGTGCCAGGATTACTGCAGTAGCTTTCATCATGCCCTAGCATTGAATGAAGGCCCACCTGGTATGGCTCCAATTCTTCGACCTGGGGGCATTGGCCTGAAGGATGGTCTGCTCTTTGCTGCCCTTAGTGCGAAGGCACAAGGAAAAGATGTCGGCATCCCAGAATGTGAGGGAGCTGCAACTGCAAAGTCTCCATGGAATGCTCCTGGTAGGTTGTGCTAGTTTCTTGCTTTACATGTTTCTACTGAACATTTTGAGGTAGAAAATTACCAAGTTATGCATGGTTCTCCTTTCAGTCCTTCTGAATCTTTGTGTTTCATGATTGCAGAGTTGTTTGATCTTTCAGTTCTTGAAGGGGAAACAATTAGAGAATGGCTCTTTTTTGATAAGCCTCGCAGAGCTTTTGAGAGTGGAAATAGAAAGCAAAGGTCGTTGCCAGATTATAGTGGGCGTGGTTGGCATGAATCAAGAAAGCAAGTTATGAATGAATTTGGGGGGCTGAAGAGATCCTATTACATGGATCCACAGCCACTGAAAGAATTTGAGTTGCATCTATATGAATACGAGATCAGCAAGTGTGATGCGTGTGCTTTGTACAGACTGGAATTGAAAGCTGTTGATGGCAAGAAGATAGCCAAGGGAAAAATAACAAATGAGTCGGTGGCTGATCTGCAGAAGCAGATGGGAAGGCTCACTGCCGAGTTTCCTCCTGACAACAAACGCGCTGTCAAAGGAAGGACCAAATCAGACACCAATGTCACTGACGCCGATGTTTATTCATTAACCAATCGTGTGGCTCCAGCAGATGAAGCATATGATTACGGCCTTGGTCCGCAGTACGATTACCTTGTTGGAAACATCGGCGACTATTACTAAACCTAACTGAAGAAACCTTCAAAATGAAGCAGAGTTTAAGATCTTTTCTCTTGTTTCGTTAGCCTGTTTCGTCCATAGTTTGAAGTTATCATCCTCAATAACATAAGCCAGCATCTTTTTTGGCCGTAAGAATTGTTGATAGATTGGAATCGCTGCCTCCATTACTCCTGCAGGTGCAGAGGCATTTTCTAACTCGAGGAAAATGGCTGTATGTAGTCAGTTCATTTTTACAACTGACAACGACACGGTGAGGTCAAGAAACCAACAGTATCCTAGAACAGTAATTCATTTTCTTTTTGTTTTTGAACTTTCTATGCTAATTCTGTCTTGTATTGGAAGAAATGATGTTATATGTATTCCTACTGCTGGTATGGTCTTATAGATGGTCCTCATACTCAGAAACTTGTACATAAATAGCATTTCAAAGATGAAAATTTCGTCAGAGCACTTTTGCCCTTGTTTTCAATGTTCGTTTTTACCGATTTACTTACAGACTGGTCATTCACTGGTTTACCGGTTCGACTCGATTTTTATACGACTTCTCATTCTATGGGTACATGCACATGAGTTCATCAATTGTTTTGATTAGTGCGACAATCACACTATACGACGTGCCGTCTACATCATAATCGTATAAAACACGTACATGTTCCTTTCTTTCAGTTTCAGCACCGTTAGATTGCCAAATCGAAAACAATCACGTCACTACTTCACTGTACTTGAGCACACCAAATCATTCCCAACCCCACCACCGCACACATACTTTGTCTTCCCATTGGGATTAGGGTTCTTCAATTTATAGAATCAAAATTCTCAATTGTTTCTCAGTTCACTACACCTTCAATCGCATACCAGGCCTTTTCCATCAAAACCACCTCCCTCTTCTCTGTAATTACATTCTTGTTCCTCTAGTGGTGGTTACGATGGGAAGAGGAAAATTCAAGGGCAAACCCACCGGTCAACGCATGTTTTCTACCCCTGAACAGATGCGTATGTCTCTCTCTCTCTCATTTGTCTTTAATTTGAATTTTATTCAATCATTGAAGTTAAAATGTACTTGGATCTGAATTCGATTAATTCATGTTCATTTCGCTAATAAAGTTTGAATCTCGTTGTATTTGTATCGAGAAGTAGTGATCTTTAGCTGGAATTATTGAATCTAAGTTATAATTGTAATTTACGAGGTTATTAGAGACATTATGAATGATGAGCTACTGAATTAAATTGCATTATCGGTGTTGGCAGTTATATAATTTAATTTGCATTTTTTTAGTTGTTGATTTGGTTCCAGTTTTTGTTGAGTAAAAACTTGACAGTTATTATATTTTGTGACCTGAATTTTGCAGTTGCTGGGACATCTACGCGTCCACGTACTTTTAAGAAGGTATACTGATAGTTTTTAGCTTTGCATTTAATTATTAGGGTATGTTATTTTGTTTGATTTCTAAGCTTTATGTGCTTTTACGTTGCATTATATCGACATTGCTTTTAATAGTTGTTAAATCAAATTTTGGCGTGGTATTCATAGGAAGAAGCTGAATACAAAGAAGAACAAGAAGAGGTTTTGAAAGGGGAAGAATCTGAAGAGGAGTCTGAAGAGGAGTCGGGAGATGAATCTGATGTTAGTAAATTATGATAGTAGTTTATATTAAAATTAGAATTTTCCTTCTGTGCGGAATCTGGATTGTTTAATTGTTGATACCTTGTTTTAAAATTGTTTGTTTTGGTTTGTTTAACGTATAGCAAAAACGGAAAGGAACTCAAGGGCTCATTCAGATTGAAAATCCTAATTTGGTGAAGCAAAAGAATCTGAAAGCTAGGGATC
This sequence comes from Breynia disticha f. nivosa, assembly GCA_948193385.1. NCBI lineage: Eukaryota > Viridiplantae > Streptophyta > Magnoliopsida > Malpighiales > Phyllanthaceae > Breynia > Breynia disticha. The sequence continues at coordinate 8,900 of CANYCX010468698.1, forward strand.
TTGATGTAAGTTCTTAGGTGCTATCCTTCTTGTGGTAAATTTTAATATGATTTTGAAGAGGGGCTCAATGAAGCACCTTCTTCATTTAACTGAAAATGCGCAGATTAAGTAAAATTAAAACTGTCTTTACTGAATCTATTAAAGGCTTAGACTTATTTTCACTGCATCCAATGGTCACATTGTCTTGCCTCAATGAGTCTCCTCAAGGGGACTCATGGTAAAAGTTTTCCTTCTTGCACATGGTTACTGTGAGTTGTCCTCATTCTGTAGAAATAATCTTGTCTTTGATCTGTAGGCTGGGAAAACGACAGAGCTTTCAAGGCGTGAAAGGTTGGTAATTTTGGTTGCTTCTCTTTTTTGGAAAATTTACTGTTTTCTTTTGTCAAGGATGGAAGCTTTGGGGCTTTTGAGTGAATTATTGTTGTTTTTGTCATTTGGTTATGTGTAGTTGTTCTATTGAGACAGGAAAGATGTCCATTACGACCTAGGAATTACTCATTATTGGAAATGTCAATTCATTTTCTCTTTCATATAATTTCTTTCAGGGAGGAGATAGAGAAGCAAAGGGCTCACGAACGATATATGAGGCTACAAGAACAGGGGAAAACAGAACAAGCAAGGAAGGACTTAGGTAATAGATCAGATTAAATGAAGTTCGTTTATTTGATAAACCCTTGTTGAACAGTGCCTATATCTACATAACTATATAAGTTTGATGATTCTTATTTATGTCGTTACTGTTATTGTTGTGGTCGAAGTTCTGTATTCTGTGAACTTCTCTAATGTTTCCCGACTTATATTTCCAGAGCGTTTAACCCTTATACGTCAGCAAAGGGCAGAAGCAGCAAAGAAGCGAGAAGAAGAGAAGGCTGGTAAGTTATATATCAGTTTTCTTAAGTTGCTCTTTTCTCCAAATTATGATAATTTTGACTGGTTATTTATATATTCTTATTCAGCTAAAGAGCAGAAGAAGGTAGAAGCCCGGAAATGATATTTCAGGCAAAATGAAGAGAAGAAAGGCGAAATTTCCATAATATTTATAGTTGTTGTTCCTAATGGTTTCCTATTGCTTATGTTTCACAATTAACAAGTTATTATGCCTTCGGAAGCAGATAGATTAGTATTTTAGAAAAACATTAGTATTTTTTTTTCTATATTGCAAGTTTAAAAAGAACCGTTGATACGACTCCGATAAAACATGAATTAATTCGACACGAAACTGACTATGCATTAACACGAATTGACAGCTCTACTCGTCAACCCCTGAACTCACCAGAACATACCTGAACTCTCCTCTTCTTGTACATATCCACACGTGAAAACAACTGACAAACATTAAGCGAAGCCTTCCTGCGTCGTCATGGCAGACTCTGAAAACCCTTACAAAGCCAAAACCAACACAACCCCTCCAAAGGTTCCATCAGAAATCAAGAATAACAACTCTAACCACGGTTACTCCGGTCAGAAATTCCGCTACCCGAACCCACCTGACGCAACAAACCCCGACCCTGCTACTCTTAGGGAACAATGGAGATATGCCATCAAGCAGTACAGTAGATGGTATTCTCATGCTTGGGGCACTGCTATTCTTGCTGGTATTTCTTTTTTCGCGCTTGGTTGGGTTATAAAGGGTGAAAATCCTATTCCTTCTTTTGCTACTTCTCCCTCTTCTTCCTCTGTTACTGATGATGATGCCAGTGAAACTACGGATGATTCTTCGAGGGAATGAGGCGAGTATTTAGGTAATTCAATTGGGTAGTTTAAAGTTTCATTCTTTAGCTTACTAATATCTGTTTTTATGTTTTGGTGCCGGACTAGTATTGTGATGCTCATTATGGGTCCTTAATTGGATTAGTACATGGTTTGCGATTGCTACAAGCTGAAATGAGATTACTTTTTTAGTTAATTGAACTTTGCTAGGCTAATTTGTGGTGGCTGCTGATAATTTCATGTTGGTTGGTTTTTAAGCTTGGGTTGTGTAACCTTTTTTTGGCTTTGTTTGAATCACTGATTTTCTAATTCTCCAGGAAAATGCTTAAACTTTTTGTTCCATTCAACCTAGTATACAACTTGCTTGATAGCTGATGCCAATTGAATCTTCTAATCTACAGTTAGATCTCTGTGTTTCTTGTTTGTACGATAGAATTTGCTGAAGAAATCCTAGGAAAGAAATCCATTTGTATTTGGATGATCAAGTTTTTTATGACTTGTGCAGATGCTGCTAGAATTTTAGATTTATCGGCTCCAGGGTTAACAAATGCTACATCTCAATTTCCACATCTTTTGGATGTACAGAAACCTGAAGTGTTGTAAGTTTGTATGAAGCAGGGATGTCTGCAATGTAGTACAACATGGTTGTCTGGTTGGCATCTTGTTAATTAATCCTTACTTTTTTAGATTTGTAGTCTTTAATGTGCAAGATTATGTTAAGAAAGGAAAAGAGAAAGCTTTCATAGATTTGCAGTTTCGTCTGTCTGATCGATTATGATATCGAATGTGCTGTAACGTCGGGAAATTTTGATTCAGAACTGCTTTCCAATTGTGCTGTTGTAATTAATGCATCAGAATTATATGCTCTTAAACTTCTCAATGCATCATATTTTTGCTTCAGTAACAGAATATCAGAATATGAGTGGCATAAGTATTGCCAAGGGAGAACAGCAACCAAACATGTTATATCTTATGAAGAACAGCAACCAGCCTTCACAGCCGAAACATCATCTCTGCTCCCAACATTTATGATCTGTCCTTTCGGCAGAGCTACTGGGTCATCTCCTACATCCAAAGCTCTCCTGCTCACAACGCGGTATATCTGAGTAAGTACTTATGTAAACGCACCTTCAACATTCAGAGACTCGAGAGCAGAAGTTTCCATGAAGAATGTGTTCCCTCTTTCTGCGAACGACTTGGCGTCTTCGGTTGCAACTGCTCGTAGATGGCGCAAGTCTGCCTTGTTTCCAACAAGCATGATCACAATGTTGGCATCGGTGTGGTCTCGGAGCTCTTTTAGCCATCTATCCGCGTTTTCAAAGGTAACATGTCTTGTAACATCGTAGACCAGTAAAGCTTGACAGCTCCCCGATAGTATGCGCTCGTGATTGCGCGGTACTGCATCAACAAAAATCGCAAATAAAAACTTCTACATGTTTTCGTATAAAAAATTATCATCCGTATTACGAGATTAAACATGACATGAAACTAAAGTACTTGGATTATTGTTGTATCAGAAATCGTCAAACCTTTCTTGGCCAGCAGTGTCCCAAATCTGAGCCTTAACGACCTTATCATCAACATGGATGCTACGAGTGGCAAACTCCACGCCAATGGTGGACTTCCATTCGACGCTAAACTCATTCTTGGTAAAACGAGAAAGAAGATTGGATTTGCCGACTCCTTAATTGCCGATTAATACAACCTTGAACAAGTAATCATAATCATCGTCAGCTCTATATGCTCTCCCCATCGTATTCTTGAACAGAATTTACACCACCACGCCACCTTATGGGATTCAATGGGTATTTTTTATTTAGTGGGATTGTTTCGAATTTGATTGTGGATTTTTGCAGGAGGAATTTGTTGATATATTTAGTATATTCTGTAAATATTCTTGCTCGATATCTTCCTGATTTGTAGCGATCTGTTGCAGTTTTTCTTAGGCATTAGTTTCCATCATTAGTACTCCTCTCTGTAATATAAATCTCTGCTTGTATATCAAAGATATATATGAGACAATATACAACATCAAAAACCTCTCTATATTGTTTCTTTTATCTTGGTATCAGAGCCAATCTTGGCTCTTGATCGTATTCTTGAAATTATTAGTGTGAAACGATGGAACATAAATCTGAAACGTCAAAGAACAATCAATTGTTCAATTTGAAGGAGTGTTCAATGCAGGAATCACTCTAACTGAATCAAACTATGATGTATGGTCTCAATTGATAGAGATGCACATTACTGAAAGAGAAAAACTTTTCTATATCCGTGGCAAATCAAAGCCACCTGCAGAATCAGAAGAAGGATATGAAAAGTGGTATGCGGAGAACCAAAAGGTTAAGAGGTGGTTGTTGATGTCTATGAAGCCTGAGATTATGAAACGTTATGTTCGATTGCCTACAGCCGATGCAATCTGGACAGCGTTGGAAAAGGCTTTCTATGATGGGAGTGATGAACTACAAACTTTTGCATTAAATCAGAAAGCTTTTACTGCCAAACAAAATGGAAGGTCTCTGTCAAATTATTATGGAGCGCTCATTGAGATCTTCCAAGAACTGGACCATTGCGACAAAGTTGTCATGAAGGATCCCAATGATGTTGAAGCATACAAGAAATCCGTTGAGAGATTGAGGGTGCATATTTTTCTGGCCGGACTTGATGAGCGTTTTGAACAAGTTCGTGGAGATACGTTACGGAAGGATTCAATCCAACTCTAGAGGAGTGTTATGCCTTGATTCAATGTGAAGCAACTCGTCGTAGTACATTCAAGGGAGAATCAAAATCTCCAGAGGCTGCTGCAATGTTTGTAAAAAACAAATCAAGAGGTAACAAAAATTATGATCAATCCATGTATAAATGCAGTCATTGCAATGAAACTGGACATACAAGAGAGAAGTGCTATGAGATTGTGGGTTATCCACCTTGGTGGGATCTGTAACATTCTGAATATTTTTCGTTAATAAAATGACGATAAATTAACATTTAAAATGTTAATAAATATGGTTACAGAAGGTTGATATAAGAATGATGTAAAATAAATGATTTAAATTAAATAAATAAATAAAAAAAAAAGGGGCAGACGTGGAGTATGCGCAGTGGACAGCGGAGTACGCGCGGTCGCTGCCACCACGCGTAGTCGTGACCACCACGCGTACTCTGCAGAATAATTGAAAAAAAATTAGAAATGACACAATTTCGGGATTTAGGGTAAATGGGGCCCAAAATACTTGATAAATACACATATTTGTGACAGAAAATGGGAAGGAAAGACAGAGGGTGAGGGAGGAAAAATCTGGAGATGATTTGGTAGATTTTCATGGGAGATTTTGCATCCAAAGTGAAGGTAATGTTAAGGTTTATTTAAGGTTGATTTTTG
>CANYCX010468907.1:0-16904 GCA_948193385.1 Breynia disticha f. nivosa
TATTGATCTGTGAAGTGCCTGCTGTATCATAATGTGCCGCTTGCCTTTCATATTGCACAACCATAGAAAACACTTTATTTATAGGAGGAAGAGGATCTAACAACATGATCTGTGACTTCATGTTATTAAAAAACTCATTCAAACCTCGAAGAAAACTGATCACACAGTCGTTATTCATGTATTGACGAACTGCATCAATAGCACCACATGAACACTGCGGATTGCAAGTACACTGAGGAACTGGCTTGAGATTATACAATTCATCCCAAAGAATCTTGATTTGAGTGTAATACTCTGTTACACTTAAAGAACCTTGCCTGTAACTATAAATTTCCTCCTGCAAATCAAAAAGACGAAATTGATCACCTTGAGCAAAACGATCCTTCAGATCTTTCCAAACTTCAACAGCTTCATCGATCCAGATCACGCTTTGCGCAATCGAAGGAGACACTGAGTGAAGAATCCAAGAATGAACGAGCGTGTTGCATCGCTGCCAGATCGAAAACATCTGATCATCTTTCCCTGGTATTGTGATGGATCTGTCAATAAAAGGGAGTTTGTTCTTGGATTGAAGCGCCATTTTCATAGATCTTGACCAGGAATGATAATTGTTGCCATTCAAGACAATTGAAACTAACACAAGTGAGGGACTCTCACTTGGATGAATGAAATACGGACTCAATGGCGATTCCGCTTCAGTGTTGCGATTAACGATAGCAGTAGCCGCCATTATTGAATTCTTTAGAGATTAGTGTATGGAAAGAGTGTTTGGAATGCAGAAGACGTTTTTGGGTTCTCTAATACCATAACAGATTTTGGTATAGAGATTTGAGAGAATTTGATGTTAATTCTCATTAAATCAGAATGAATACAAACACACGTTATATACTGCATGCTAGAAAGGAATCTGCCAGTAGAGCAGTTACACGTGTCATCTTAAATAACAAACTTTGCCGCCAAAAACAAGAAACGGTTATGCACACAAGTTGCACCAGCTTTGTAGCTCAGCTCTTGCTGCTTCTAGAAACTCTAGATAATAGTAATAATTGATGGAGGTCTGTACTCCACATGTGGTACCTGTCAAAGAAATTTATTAGGTGTGTGGATTTATTCATTATCAGCATCAGTTTCCAGCATCTAAGAATGTTACACATTAACGTCTAACCAGACCTTAGATGGTTGAAGATAAACATGGATGCTGCTTAGGTTGACGATTGGGGTACCATGAGTGTGGTGAGACGGGACGAGTTTGGGAAGTTTACGGGTGGTTCGGTGAGGAGTTCCAAGACCTAGAGGCCCTTAGCTGGGTTATGTATGTTAGGTGGGTTAAGAATTCGGTTGCTTATGCTCTTACTTGAGCAGCGAATTTATTTCCAGATTGCTTTATATGCGTCTCCAAACCCCAAAGTGTATTGTGGCAGCTATTGCAGTGGATTTGAGGTTTGATTAATGAATGACTTTATTGATTTTAAAAAAAAATGTTAACACATTGAGAATAACAAGTTTGTTCGTTCATATTGTTTTATGCAGTTGTTGTCCTTAACATTGGTTTGCTTTTTGGACAAGAATTTTGTATTAAGAGCATGACAATTGAGTCTATTAGGGAATTTTTCTTAATTAAGAGAGAATTATTAGGAATGAATTCCAAATTTGAGAAATAGAATAATAATAAGTGGTTTGTAACCAACCAAAAAAGCCACTGATAAAATACACCATTTAAATATAATTAATATTTTATACTATATACTACAAGAAATTGGTGGAGTTGCAGCGTGTTGGTCTGCGTCGAAGGTGGATGCTAAATGGAAATTGCATCGAAGTTCGACTCTATATTCATGCCAAAAATCCCAGTCAACCAGGACGAAAAAGATGTCAGTCTGAGTTGTCGATGTTGCGTCGAATGCCGACGATATTTTAAGTCGAAGTTCGATACAAATATTAAGACATCAAATTTAGACGAAAAGCACACCCTATATAAACCCCCACCCCTTGACGTTCATTCATACCAAAACCAAAACAAAAAATGTTGTGATTTTTTTATAATTTAATATTTTTTAGATTAATTATTTATTCATATGTAGCTCAATTATTTTGTGTTTAGTTTTATCGGTAATATATCGTTAAATTTTTTAGGTTTGACAAAAACTTTACTGTTAAAAATATGAGGGAATGGATGTATGTTCGTTTAATTGATAGGTTACTTAATTATGAGTTCATTGCCGGGGTAGAACAGTTTGAGGAATTTAGCATATCGACAGATGTTTTTGTGGAGAATAGAAACTTGATTCATTGTCCTTGCGTTAAATGCGACAACATTAGACTATTACAACTGGTTATCATAAGAAAACATTTGTATTTGAAAGGGTTTGTACCGGATTATTTTCATTGGAAATATCAAGGAGAAATGCGAGAGCAATTTAATTTAGTAGTTCGAGGCACGTTTCAATCACATGCAGCAGCAGGTTCAGCATCAGGTTCAGCAGCAGGTTGATCAGCAGTTGTGGCATATGCAGTCAGAGATGGAAGCACAACGTGCACGAATCCAGGCCTGGATGGATATACATGGGTCGGCTGCTCCTTCATCGTCAGGAGCTAGACAGGCCGATAGGGCCATTGGTAGTGATGATGATGACCCTCTCTTGTAGTTTTTTTTAAACTTGTGTTGTGTTATAAATTTAATCAGTACATTTTCTCAGTAAATTAAGTTTTTTACCTTTTAAATCTTCACTTAATTAAATTTTATTAAGTTTCTTTATGTTTTCTTATGATTTTTTTTAATATTTCTTAAATTTAATTTTCTAATTACAATTAAATTAGATTAGCGTCGAACTCCGATGTAAAACGGAGTCGAAGTTTGATGCAAAATTACATCGAACTTCGATGCTACGCCCCACCAAAATTTCCGCGAAAACTCTCTTGCCCCTTAAATTTCCCTCCTTAATTTTTACTTCTTCCCTCCAAAACTTACCTTACATATATCCATTCATATTTTCACTATCATAATCTGAACACATTTACAACTCTCTCACTTCTTCTTATTCTTCTTCTTCTTCTCTTATTTCTTTCAAAATTTATGATTATCCGTTTATTTTATATTAATAACAAATCATTTTTATTTTTTTTAGGTTTATTATATTGTTTCGTTATTTTACCTAATGTAAGATTCTTCACATTCACAACTTTTTTTTATTGGTTTTCTTTATTTTACTCTCTTATTTCTAAGTTATGTTCATTTTTTTATAATATTTAACTAACTAATTTATTTTTTCTTATATTTTTTGTAGGTTTTCCATGTTGTATTTTTTATTTTTTTGTTATTTTTCTTATCTTATTTTTAAGTTATGTTGTATTTCTATTTTTGTAGGTTTTTGTAATTTTCTTAATGTTTAATCTTTTTAGTATTATTTTTGTAATTATCCTTTAAACTTTGTTGTAATTTTTTTTAATAATTCATTTATCATGTATAATTTATATATAATTTTTTTTATAATTTCATCATTTATATCATTAATATAATTATCCTTTAAATTATATAATATTTTTATTAAATATAATATGTTACTATATTTTTTTCAATATTTTATAATCAAAATATAATTAATATTTTTTTATAGTATAGCATTTAGCGTCGAATGTCGACGTTGAATGTAACGTCGACATCCGACGCTAAGTTGGTCAGCGTAGTCCAGTTTTTCGCGGTTGACATCTGCATCAAATCTCGATGTAATGTTAACGTCGTCGACGTTAAAGTTGCGTCGACATTCGATGGTGTATTAAGTCGAATGTCGACGCAAATCCTTCTTGCGTCGGTTTTTCAGACATCGACCTTATTACATCGAAGTTTGACGTATATTAAGTCAAACTTCGACGCATAGCTTCTCCTGCAAAACCCCCCATTTCTTGTAGTGTATATTCCAATATATATATGAAATGAACATATATGCCTCTCAAACGGATACATTTATCACAATGTTACTTTGATTGGTAAATGAATAGACAAGTGTTTCATCAAATCGAATAAACTGGGTGAAAATATTCTCGCAAGTTTGCATAATATTATCAGTATTTCCTCGTATAAATATTTTACTATTTCAGATTTTAACCTATAATAAGTAAGATCCATATAGAATGCACTCAACTATGCAAGTGGCTCTCATTATTTGACTTAATAAATGCATGAAAACAAATAGACATCAATCTTTGCATAAAAATGTGTCAGTCATGACTTTTCATTCCAAAAATCATTAGCGTTTGCAAGTCCATCCATCGAATCAAACTAGAAGCATAACCATAAGCAAAATCTAATCTAATCAAACAACAATCTCTTCTTCTCCTTATTTTAGTATATATCTTGTCTTTCTGTACTTAGTGTCTGTCTTGTTTGGCTTTAACTCAGGTGTTCTGCATAACTCATGTATATCTAATTTTGCCTTTAGGTTATCTTCAACTTTCACGAAACATCCACAATTGTGTTGAAGATGTTGTCAAAACTATTTTTTTCAATGTGCATGGCATCCAGATTATGTTAAAAACAAATTCTCACATGGCAAGTTTCTTAGAGATATTGGATACATTTAAGATCAATAGAGTTACTGAGGATGTAAAGTGACTAATTGTCTTTTCTTTCTCACTTAAAGATGATGCCAAGTCATGGTTTCTAAGTCTACCATCAAACTCCATAGAGAATTGGGACCAACTTTGCACCGTCTCTATAAAAAGTTCTTTCCATTGGCTAGATCAACTTTACTCCCAATCCATTCCCGATCAGAGAGTTGTTCAATTCTCAACCATCCATTCCCAATCAAACGCAAAGACTTTAGAAGTGTTATTATTCCTTAAGATGTGAATGAATTGTTTATTGATAGATAATTGATAAATATTAGAGCTTGTGTTAATGTGAGGACATATACTTTATTTTTCCATTTTCATTGTGTTGAGTCAAAAAATGTAATACACAACTATAAATTGATGACAAATCGATAACATTAGTAAAGGGAATAGTAGAGGATGTGTTAGTTTGTGCTGTTGAATTGATTTTTCTATTGATTTCATTGTTATGGGCATATATGGTGATGGTAATTCACTGATTCTTGGTAGACCTTTTTTAGCTACTTCCCAAGCATTAATTGATTCTGAGATTGGTAAGCTTACATTAAGGGTGAATGGCCAAAAGGCCACTTAGACTATAGTTAAAACAACCATTGAGATGTTTAATGATGATTCATGTTGTATTGATAATGTTGCTCTTGAATATTTGTGTTTTAAAGTTTTATAGGAATCATCAATCAAAGACACATTGGAGAGGGCTTTGATTATAAGAGGTTATTTTGGATGAGAAGACAATTATTGAAGAAGTTGCCTTTTGAGCATTTTGAGACAGTTATTTTGGTAAGATTCTAATAATAGAGAATACTATATTTTTAATTGAGCATTCATAGAGGCCATTGAAGCCATTGTTAAAGGCAAGTTGGGAAGAACCACCAAAACTCAAACTAAAGCCCTTACCATCACATTTGAGGTATGAGTACTTGGGAAAGGAAGATACACTATTAATGATAATTGCAACAGATTTGGTAGAGGAAGAAAAGGTAAATTTAGTGGATGTTTTTAAGAAGAAAAGGTAAAGGAATATAGATGTCATTGGATGAAAGATTTTTGCCATAAAAGGGATTAGTCCTTCATGTTATATGCATAAGATTTTTCTTGATGAAGGGTACAAGCTGGTAGTACAACCGTAAAGAAGACTGAACTCGCACATGAAGGAAGTGGTTAGAGTGGAAGTGTTGAAGTTACTAGATGTCAGTATCATTGTAACGGCCTCAATTTTTCATTTAATTAAAATTTAAATTAAAATACGTAGGGGAAAATATGAATAAATTTTTCACGAAATGTTTAAAATAAAATCCGGTGGAAGGAGAGTGTTAGACATTAGAAGGAAATAAGAATCGAGATTAGTGAACCGAGCAAAAAAGAAGATTACAAACAAAAAGGGTGAATAAAAACCCGTAGGGGCATATGTGTCCAAATCACTTAAGATATATATATATATATACCTAAACACCTTATTGTCTTTCCATCAGTACTCACATACTTCCTCTTCTTCCATATTTTCTCTCTAGCTCAAAACCCTAACTATCATCTTGACTCACCAAACTCTAGAACTAAGAAGTTTTGAAACAGTTGGAATTAAGTTAAATCTCGGTAAGTTCTCTTCAATTGCTCTTATAAATCTAGTTATATTTTTTTAACCTAGTTTTCTGACCATATATTTCTTCTGTTTAAGCTCTGATTTGAGCAAATGATAGATCGTTGGAAAGCTTAACATGTATACTACCTGGTGGTTTAGGGGCTCGAAATCGTTGAAACAAAGCAACCCCTAAAAAGTGACAAATTTAGGTTTCTCTGATAGAAGTTCTTTTTCGAGTTTCATTGCTTAGGTAAACTTCCTTGCAGTTCATTGATAGTGTTTTGAGTATCAATTTGTTTGGGTAATGATGGTGAGGAAGGTTGAGGTAAGGGTAGGAAAATGGTTAGGGTTTGGGAAATTAAATCAGAGATAAGGATGTTTGGAATATAGTAGAGTGTAAAAAATGTTCTAACCGACCTAGATAAATTGATTTAGAACGATTGGAACATTAATGAAGGTTGGTGTATGTAGGTGAAGAATTAATGAGGTAGTTAGGAAAAAATATTAATGAGGTTAAAAAGAATATTAATGATGAGGAGAGAGAAAAGAAGGGAAAGTGAACTATATAAAAACATATGCATATAATAATAAATAGTCTTTCATGTTTACATAAACACATACACATGGAATTAATATGAGTTCGTAATGTGTATAATAGGGAATCTGAATCACGGTGAGAGAGGTTCCCGACCGAACCGTTAGGTGATTCTTTCGAGGTAAGCAACACAAATTCAACTTTCCTTGGTTTATATGTTTTCTTGTAAGAACATGTGTGTTGCTTGTGTGAGTATATGTTGATATATGACTATGAAGTATGTTGATTTGATGCTAGATTGATGATTCAGTTGTCTATGGGGGATTGAATTGGATGATGTAGTTGGAATACCATGTGTGATGTGATAAGTTGTATTTTTATGTTGTTCGCTATGCTAGTGTTGTGATGAGATTGTTGATGGTTAAAGGTTGAGTTACATTTGATCTTAAAGCATAGCATGAGTGAATTGTTTATTCATGATTGGAGTTGCATGGGTTGTGCACCTAGCATTCATGCATTTTAGCTCATGGGGACCATATGTAATAAAATAAAAGGGCACTTAGTATGCATGATGAGGGAGTGGTTATGACACTTAGTGTGCAATTTACAGGCACTTAGTGTGCAAAACAAAGATACGGGTAGTATATAACAAATGCTACACCGACGCACAGTGGTAAAATGCTCTGTGCACAGACGTGTGTACGGGCGTGCCAACATTTATGGGCACTTAGTGTGGAAATTATGAGCGCTTAGTGTGCAAGATTATTATGGATCCATATTTATAACCACATACTCTCGGTCGAAAGGCCCATTTGCAAACGTCAAATAATAAGGCCAATTAAGGGCAAAAATGGACAATCATGTTAAGACATGTGTTGGTTTTCATTCATGCCTATCCATTGTGATATGCTCATTGTGAAAGAATGAATCTTGCGATTGATTCCATGAATGAATCTTGAGATTGATGCCATGATTGTTCATATGAATTTGCGAATATGTGAAATCTTGTTTTGTTGTATGATGAGTGTAAACCTTATCCATGTTATTTGAAGGTTTGTTCATGACTTAGGACTTATATTAAATTGTGTTGTGTTAGAAATGTTATGGATTAGTGTGATAGGTTGCTATGCGATGAGCTTGTGATAGAAATTTGTGAAAGAATTGATCATCATATTGTTTAGGAATGTTATGGATTAAATGTGAGATGAAATGTGATACGTTGTCATGTGAAATTATATGAATTGGTTGCCTTGATATATATATAAAAAGTGGTGATTAAAGGTTTGTAGGTTGAAGGACAACATTGTGCCATGTAAGGAAGCCAAAATTTCGCTAAGTCTGGTGGCAGATCACTAGTCATGATCGTGACTGGCTTTCTGGTCACCAATTCTGGTGCAAGAAACCAGTCATGAACGTGGCTGATGCCAGTCACGATCGTGACTGGGCTTCTGGACACAAAGGGTTAGGTTTTCAAGGGGTTTTCTAGGGTTTGATGAGTCACGAACGTGACCTATGATAGTCACGAACGTGACTGTCAATCTGACCCTCAAAATGCTGAAAATTAAGAGAGTCACGAACGTGGCTGGATCAACCACGATCGTGACTACCCATCTACTTGGCTGAACACTTGGAGTTTATTGTGTTCATGAGTGTTCATTTATGTTCTTAAGTGTTCATTTATGTTCATGAGTATTTCCTTATGTTCATAAGTGTTTATTTATGTTCATAAATGTTCAAACATGTGCAAATGTGTGATTTATGTTTCCTTATATAAATTGTGTTCTTGTGTCTAAAATTGTATGATCTTATGATTGAATGAAGTTTGAATATTGGATTGCTATCTATATGAATGAAGATGTAAATGTATGATATTATCTGAATAAATGTATTTGTGAATGTCAATGGTATAGGAAAGTTGTCCATTCGGTAAGTGTGGCTTATTGAGTTTCGCGACTCATGGTGTTTTATACCTGCCGTGTGGGCAGGGTTTGAAGGGAAGAATTTTTGGATACGAAGGTAGTCACTCTGTTGGTCCGACTCAGTCTTATTGAAGTGAAGAACTGAGGTGGACTGTGCACTGCACTAAAGTTGATTTTCTATGTACATGATAGGGCATACATAGAGCATACTTGTATTTTGTTAGGTTATTATTGAAATGGAATCACTTGGATTCCTTTTGTTTCATAACCTTAACCATTTTGTACATCTCAATCTTTTGAGAGCATGATACTTCGCAAACTTTGTATATTTTTATGAAATGTAATGCAAATATAAATTTTTATCAATTATTTCTGAATTGTCTTTATTTCAAATTTTGATTTCCAAGTTCGAGTATCACTTGGCGAAAGAGAGAAAGAATATATTTAATCAAAAGTGGTAGTCTAATTTGGGGGTCACAATCATATATCTCATCTCAGACAATCGTTGGGCTAGTCCAACCCTAGTGGTGCCTAAGAAAGAGGTAATGATAGTGATTGAGAATGAATATAATGAGTTGATTTCCACAAGAATTATAACAGGATGAAGAATGTGTATTGGCTACAGAAGGTTGAATGATGTCATTTGAAAAGATCACTTCCTTTTCCTTTTTTTGGATCAAATGCTAGAGAAGTTGGTGGGACATGAGTATTATTGCTTCTTTGATAGTTACTCTGGATATTTACAAATTCCTATTGCACTATAGGATTGACCATTGTCCAGTAAGTGCACTAGGCCGGTGTTATTTTACCACAAAAGTATACCTCTCGAGATTGAATCTCTTGAGGAACAATATTCAAATTGATATGGTGTAAAAAGTAAAACAAAGGAAAGAATAAACATGAAATGTGATTTTTGGGTTTTGGTTTAACTAAAAAAATGCAAACACAAGCACAGGTAAACAAAGACTAAAATGTGAATAAAGGTATTATGCTCTTCTAGATTTCAATAGAGATATCACTTGGTTACTTAATGATTTGAGGTTAATAATGGTGTTCTTGTGCTAACGTCAATTAGAAATCCCTTTCGAGATTTTTTAATTGCGTCCTTAAGACTAACAAATGTTCTACTTTCATGATACATAAAACTAGACAACGCAATTAGTCACTTAGCCATTTCATCGAACACACCAAGTTCAATTGGTATATTTTTATCCAATTAATCCTTAACACTACTTGATTTAGCCTTCCTAAACCTAGGCTTTTGCAGCTCTAGAATAGGACTAATAAAAACAAACAACCATCACAAAAATTCAATTGATTGGTTATTAAACGCAACTGATTAATTCAAAAATAGAGATAGGATATAGCAAAATAATTCAGAGAAAATACCGAATATACGATCAAGGAAAATAGAGGTAAGAATGATTATTGATTTCTGAATATTTATTCGTATAATAGTGAGGATTTATACAAATATTTGTTATTTGGAGATATATTTAATTATGGTGTTGGGTTATAGGAAATTTATTCGGTGATTTTGTTGGATATTTATAGTAGGATCAGAATTTTGAGGAGCTAGGATATTACGGACACACGGGTGAGTAATCCAGACTCACTTTTAAATATAGTTATATGTGTGATCACCCAAAGAAAAGATAATTAAAGCATTTGCCATGTTGATTGTGTGAATTGTTAGAATTGTTAGAGTATGGATATTGTTGATATGTTAAGATCATAGATTAGATTGTGAATTATAGAAGAAATTCTAGTAAATATTCCTAAGAAACAAAGTTATAATAAATGTGAAATTTAACCATATAGATAAAATACAGATCAAAAGATATGACGAAAGAAATATATGATCCTTCATTACTTCATTATTTATATAGACACAGTTTAATGTAATCATATATCTAGATAATACGATTACCAATTTACACGTAAGTTTATACATAAATGTGATAGATAACACATGCACATGATTGTACATAGTCACAAGAATTCACAGGTTATATATATATATATATATATATATATATATATACATGATACACGATAGACAGTTTGATGATGAGATATGGCAGATGGTGTTTGAAATAGTCAGAGGTGATTGTAGGAGATGGCAGTATAGTATATTATAGGAGATGGGAGTATAGTGTATTATTGGAGGCGGGAGTACAGTTTATTAGTGGAGATGATTGTATAGTAAGTTAAAGGAGATGGATAGTATGGCACGATATTTCACAATATGTCAAAGCACAATGTATAACTATACACAGTTATATATGTATGGTATAACACAGAGCACAAGATGAAATTACAGCTAAAAGATAATAATGCAGAATATAGGAATTAAATATTTAAGTATATACTTATATGATAAAAATATCAGTTATGATTTACGTGAACTCACGTATATAGTTAGAATTATAATTCTTATAACATGATAATTAATATAGAAGATTACTAACTGAGTTGTAACTCACCAACTACGATTGTATATTTTTTTTCAGGACTCAGTAGTCCATAAAGAATTCTGAACAGAAAACAATAGGTGGGGCAGCTGCGTGTTCTTTACTACTCTCTGTGTAGACAGACTTGGTAGTGATATACATATTTGTTTGAGTATTATGTGAGTTTTTGTTATCATACGTTTTATTCTAAAACATATGTTGTATATATTTTAATATGATATAAATATGTGTGGTTTATTTTAAGTTGATACTTGGTTGATTTTTAATGATTCAGCAGTTGAACAGGAAAATGAAAGTATAATACAGGCTCGTGCCTATGGGACATATTAAACGAAGACAAGTCTTGTGATAAAGTGAGCCATGGGCTGGGCTACTTACTAGTATATGCATACATGCTAAAGAAATTTCATATGTTTTTCAAAAAAATACGTGTTTAGGCTATTTTAATTTGTATCAGACCAGGGAAAAAATCCCTGGAAAGTGATTAGATATGAAATATATGACATACATTATTGTGTGTATTGAGTTAAAAATATTTTACTAAATTATTTTTATTTTTATATAGATATGTCCTGTCAAAGGCAGCCACGAGAGAGAGGGGAACCAACTAATCCTTATCCTTCCGACCAAATGTTAATTGTACCATCATAATATGAACAGGAGCTATACGCCCGTAATTATCCTCAATTTTATCCACCTGAATATCCTCAGCATTATCTAGCACAACTGTAGTACTATAATCCAGCTTATGGGCAGTATTACCAACGAACATACCGACCACAGTATCCAGAACATAGAGAACCCCAAGAAAATATTTATCAAAGCAAAGCAAAGAATTTTTGGGATCTAAAGAACCCGGGAGCTACTAAGTTTAAAGGAATAACGGGTCTAGCTGTTGCAGAAGATTGTTTGGAGAGGATACAAAGAGTTTTTGACATGATGCAAGTGATACCAGAGGATAGACTTCAGTTTGAAGTATCTTTATTACAGCGGGATCCCTTAGATAGTCCCACATTCTCGAGAAAAACCACCGGTACTTACTTAGGAGAATTTTCTTAGGGAATTTAACAGAAAGTACATGTCTGAGTTATACACAGATGGTAAATGAAAAGAGTTGCTTTCATTGAAACAAGGAAAAATGTCAATATCTAAATACGATTTGAAATTTACACAGCTATCCCATTACGCCCTTCGCCTTATCCCTACGAAAAAAGATAAATGTAAGAGATTTGAGGATGGACTAAATAAGAACATAAGGAAACAAATTCCCAAGAGTAAAACCAAGAATTTTTTAGATTTGATGGATGCTGCCATAAGAGCTGAAGAACTATTGAGAGATGATGATGAGGATAATGATAAAATAGGGAAACAAAAAAGGGGTATGTATACAATCGAGTCCAGTGGACCCGAGAGAAAATGGAACATAATTCTATGCCTGAAAAAGTTAGAGATGTTACAGGATATAGATCCCATTTACCTCTGACTTAGCCGTCGTATGATCGAGTATCCATAAGGGATTACTGTAGAAGAGGACAAAGTAGCACTATTTTGCCTCCGGGATTTACTAGATCTGTTTGTCAGATTTGTCATAGAAGACATTTAGAGGAGTGCAGAGCCCTGACTAGAGGTTGTTATTACTGTGGACAACTGGGACATTTTATGGGAAACTGTTCGAAAAGATTAAATAGAGAAAAGATGATGTGAACTATGTTTCAACCACAATCAACTGTGCAAGGCGGAGCTTCAATGTTCACAAGTAACACCAGTAGAGGTAGAGGCACAGGGACTACATCCGAATTTGACAGAGGTGAAGGAGCATCTAGATCTCGACCATAAAAACATATTAGACTATAATCCTGGTATGTTATGTTATTATGATCTTAAGATTTATTTATATTATTGTTGTTGTTTACTATAGTTAGAATAATTAGCAAAGTATATATGTACGAAACAAAAGTAAAATACTTAACTAATTGATTAAGAACAAAGAGGGTTCTTACTCTTCTAGATAAAATACCCAGAATATACATGAAATAGATAAAGAACAGTTATAAAGATCAATAAACAATAGAATGATTTTTACTGAGTGACTTATAATGATAAGCATCGGTAATATTATAAGAAAGAGGTAGATGTGGTTATGGAAGTATCATGCAGGAAGATGGATGTATAATTAGGATGTTTGTGAACCCCATTTTTAAATTCTGATTTTCCTGATAAACATTATAATTTATAGATATGATATGAAATCAAATCTAAAAATAGAGGAGAGAGAGAAAATAAAACATATATACACGTTCATTTCATAAATCTCGACCCAAATCCGTTTTCACTCTTAAAACAAACACAACCGGAAGCAAAATAAGTTTGAAAACATTCAAACTGAAAACCTAGTGTATATACAGAAATGTACAATATGTACAAAGTAAAATCTCAAAAATGAAAACTGGAGCTTGACCTCTGATGTAAGCTCGAAAAACACCGATCAACTCTGGGATCCACTGACAGTAGTTACCTACGATCTGCACAATCATTTAAAACAATATCGGGGTGAGTATAAATAATACTCAATAAGTATTCTTAGCTTCTAAATTAAATGATGTGCAGGGGAAAGTATAAATCAGCACGAGGATGTGCCTATCTATCTTGTCCCTAGGCATCCCCGAATGCCCGACAATTAGTTTCGCACAGATATTAAACAGCACACAGCTATTAACACGATCACACAGATCACAACGCTCAATTAATATTTCACACAGCAAATACGAACCACACAGGTTCAATCATATCAATTCTCAATCAAACATATATGAATGTAATGTATGACATGAAATGCTAATGATTCACACAGAATTCCCAGGGTTTTGTCCACCATCGCACACAGCAGTGGAATTCCTCTATCGCACACAACAGAGGTATGGCATATAGCCTGAGCACACAGCTCTGAGCAAAGCTCGTAAATATGGACCATAGCACACAACAGTCCAGGATAACACACAGTAATCCTTTATCCACATAGGAATCATTTTTCTTGCCACACAGGCTCGTGTCACACAGATATGTAAATGTATGAATGTAACTAATATGAATGTCATTCATATTTGCACATAGCATCTAAATGACATTCATTCCGCACACAGCACAATATAACATAGCACACAACAGAGCACACAACACAACATTCATCTCAGCTCATACAGAGCAAATCAGACAATACCACGTAGGTATTCAATCAATATCTAATTCAATCATACCACACAGGTAAAAAATCCATTTCGACCAAATATAAATCATACCATTTCTATTATCATAACTCTAACACAAACATCTCATTCATTATGGTTCAACTAAGAACCTAACAACTCAGCATAGCATTATAGGTCAACTATCTTAACTTTTCTTAATCAACGTAATTCCAATAATTATGATTCAATTTAGTAAGCATAAGAAACTTACCTCGAAATACGTGCAAAACTCGACAAAAACTCTACTCCTTGAATCACTCCATACGTTGTACAAATCCTCCTGTACGAATTTAATCACAGATATGGTATTACTTAACCAATTCATCATTGATTCTGCCTTTAGAATAATCAAAATGCAATTATCCACCAAAAGACATCATTTTAGTAAGCTTTCCTCACACCAAATCCTTCCTAAGGCAACCAGTTAATGTTTTATATCATCCAATCAGTTACTAATCATTAACCAAACTTGTTACAACTATCTATCTTTCCAAAAATCAATAATTTACAAGTTTTCCAAAAATTCAAATTTCTTGAATCATGCTCAAATCTTGTGTTTTATGGTTTATGATTGATAGATTAATGATCTACAGCAAAAACCCATCAAACCATACCAAACACATCCATTTTTCACAACAATTTTGGATCAAAATCAGAAAATCCCCTTTAAAACCCTAAAATGAAGAATATTACCTTTAGAGCATGATTCTGTGGAAAATCCACAGTAATCCTTGTGTTTGTTGGTTGATTTAATGTTTAGATGACCTTAGGAAATGATCTGGAAGTTGAGAGAACTTCTAGGAGTGTTTAGAGGTTTTTTAAGGCTGAAATGAGGTGTTTCCGAGCCTTTTTAAAAACAGTTCTGTGTTCCGTTAACGTACGTTGTTTTTAAATTAACGCGGGTTAATCTGGAAATGCATTCTTGAAAGTTCAGACAGAATAACGTACGTTATTCTTCAGTCTGCTCCAGATTAACGTACGTTAATCTGGGCAATCTGCTGCATTCTTCAATTTCTCAACCTGTTTCAATCTGATTCGATTCTATTTTGACATATTTTCCTTATATATCAATCCTAACATATTTGAGTATGTTACAATGTTGGTAATTAACCTGATGTCGTTATGGAAGATACATGTTTGATTGTATGGATTTTTCATGAGAATCAGATTTCAGACGTATGAATGTTAAAAATCTAAAATAGTACACAGATAGGAATTTTGAGGACGAAATTCTTTAAGGGGAAGATTTGTAACATTCCCATACTAAAGTCTTATAATTAATAAAATAATTAAAATGATTAAAATGATTAATAAAATTAAGAATTGATTTGAAAAATTAAAGAAAATGAGGGGTTAATTGTCAGTTGATTAATTGTTGATAGCAAGTATACATAAAAGGACAATGGTGCAGGAAAAATAAAGAGTACACGTTGTAGCAAAGTACATTGTGGACTACAGGTAGATGTTACAAGGCGTATTCAATGGAGACACGTGTAGTTGTCTAAATTCTTCCCAGAAAAATGTGTGGTGGTCACGACAACGTTTAGTGTAGAGTGACCACAAGTACTTTGCTTATGTGGCAGTTTAATAGCGAGATTGGAAATTGAAGCATGACATGGATTAAGTGAAGCAGCGAGTTTGGAAATTGAAGCATGACACGGATCAAATCAAACAAATTATAAAAAGGGAAGCATAGGCAGAAAAAGCTCAGACATGAGCCAAGAAAAGAAAAGAAATAGAGAGAGGAAAAGAGGGAAAGCAAAAGAGAGTGAGCGAGAGAGAGAAAATAGAGATAGGATATAGCGAATTAATTCGGAGAAAATACCAAATATACGATCGAGGAAAATAGCGGTAAGAATAATTATGGAGATATATTTAATTATGGTATTGGGTTATAGGAAATTTATTTGGTGATTTTGTTGGATGTTTATAGCAGGATCGGAGTTTCGAGGAGCTAGGATATTACGGACAACCGGGTGAGTAATCTACTTACTTTTAAATACAGTTATACGTGTGATCCCCTCAAGAAAACATAATTAAAGGATTTTCCATGTTGATTGTGTGAATTGCTAGAATTGTTATAGTGTGGGTATTGTTGATATGTTAAGATTATAGATTAGATTGTGAATTATAGGAGAAATTTCAGTAAATATTCCTAAGAAAAAATAAAGTTATAATAAATGTGAAATTTAACCATACAAATAAAATACAAATCAAAAGATATGATGAAAGATGTATATGATCCTTCATTACTTCATTATTTATACATGCACAGTTTTATGTAATTGTATATCCAGATAATATGATTACCAGTTTGCACGTAAGTTTATATACAAATGTGATAGATAACACATGCACATGATTGCACACAGTCACAGGAATTATATATATATATATATATATATATATATATATATATATATATATGTATGTATGTATGTATGTATGTATGTATGTATCTATATATATATATATATATATATATATATATATATATATATATATGTCTGTCTATATATATATATGTGTGTTTGGTGGAGAGAT
>CANYCX010469241.1:0-18871 GCA_948193385.1 Breynia disticha f. nivosa
AGCATCATACCCAAGGTCAGACCATGCAGCTTCATGGACTCCACTGGCTGTATGGAATCCAATGTCCACCATATCTTCCTGAATCATGGTAGCTGCAACTGCATAGGTTACTCCAGACCATATTTCTCTTGACTGCATAGATGAAAGATCAAATCTTCCATCTGGTAGCATCCCATTTACGGCTCCTCGCTTGCCGTCCTTCAACTTCAATACATTGAAATTATAAACCTTCTCCAGTGCTGTTCTTGCTTTATCTTTGTCAACAATTGGTGCAAGTCCACATGCTCGAGCATACCTATCATTAGAAGTTAGAAACCTCTCAGTATTTGCTTCCAACAAAGTATATCTCACCACATTATTATCAAAAATATTTACTCTTTGTGACAATAGGAGCAGATTATAATTGTCATAATTAAATTAAATAATCATATGTCGAACTAATATACAAAAAATTCTTTGCAAAGAAATCAAATAAGTGATGCTAATGAAGAGAACCTGTGCCTACATTTTTATTTTCCTAAAAGAAACTTGTAATAACATGAGATTGCGTACTGATAGAAGATGTCATCAATTATTGCATCTTACCATTGCCCAGCCAATTGATCAGCTTGAATGGATGAACTGTTTCTGCCTCCACTGTTATCATAATTGAAGTACGAGCCATTCCATAATTTTTCGTACACTGCTTTTGCCTTCTGAAACTTGAACCAAAAGTAATCTTCAGAACCCTTGTCACCAACTTCTCCTGCTAGTGCAGATGCAGCTTGCAAGGCGGCCACCCATAGTCCACCGCTGTACGCACTTACGCCTGAAACCGACCATGTATCGTATGTTTGATCAGGGAAGCCATCATTTTCGATCATTCCATCACCATCCCTGTCAAACTGGTCCATATAAGCCATTGCGATGTAAACCGAGGGCCAAACCGCTTGTGCAAAGTTCTTGTCACCAGTGGCAACCACGTCCCTGTAAACTTGGAGAACAAATTTTGGATTCAAATCTTTCCATCTATCTGTATTGTGTAGGCAATACGAATTTACTTCAAACCATGGGTCACTCATTCCAATGTCATGAGGAACTGCCCCAAGAACTTTTCGAGGGGCCCATTGTCCATCATATAGCATTTGCATCTTACTCGGATCATGCATCATCACTGCTGCGGCAAAGTCTCTTTGAACACTAAGCTGAAGTTTAGGAAATAGCATAATTAGTGCAAAAGATGAATAAAAGTGAACATCATATGTGTTCCACATGGGATATTCAATTCCTTCGAGATAAAGGAATTGACCAATGTTCTCTTCACCCTCTTGAAGCAAGTTAGTTCCAAAAGCAGAATTTGACGCGACAGGAGTGTGAATTTTGTCAAGTGTTGATGTCATCCTTCCAAGAAGATCAACAGCGGTGTCATTTTTACGAGATTCATGAAAAAACTTATCCAAATCGGAAGTATCAAGAGAAAATTTGCTTCCAGTAACACTCGCTAAACTATGGAATGGGGGTGATCCATCTGCAAAGAACACACAAAAATAGATAAAAACACGAAAAATCAAAGCTGACGAAATGGCAAACAAATGCTAGCTGGGTCAACAGCGAATGATATGATCAGGAATCAACATACCTGTCCAAATTGTTCCTCCGGAATTCAGATAATAGAGTTCATTGAACAGGGTGACAGGATACCTGCAAAACTTCAAAAACATAAATCGTATGATAACTTCAAAGGCAAAGAAATTACAGTCACACAAGCTCACCACTCAGGAAGTCTTTTATCTTCAAGTATTGGTCTTTGCCAGGCTTCTATCTGGGACTCCCAGAGACCATGCTCTATGTTTGATCGAAAAGGAAAAAATACGCAAGAAAATGACAGCGCTTACTAACAGAGCTTGTAAATGCAATTTGTAAAATCAGTATCCATATTACTCCAAAACCTTTTGGACCCTGATTCATATTTTTAAGTGAAGAAGCTAACTCATCAATGTGAAGAAAACATACAGAAACATTACCTAAAATGGCATCATGTGCAATCTTTGCCGCAGCATTGCCTTGAGTACCATAGAATTTTGTGTAACGCCTGGTAGTGGAATTTTTTTCAACATATAGACACTAAATTCTTAATTGTCTTGACATTTCTCTTATAACTAACCTGTAGTAAGTTCTTCCACTATCAAAGTTTACTTCAGGGCAGTCCCATGCCAAAGAGAAAATAATAGTACGTACAGCATCTGGTGGGACTTTTACAGAGGCTGCAACAGCTGCACCAATCGACGAACCTCGTTCTGAAGGCACTAGTTTCCCAGTAGACTGAAGGTTGTTCAAGCTTCCATGCTATGAAATCACAAGATTGGATATTAAGTTCTGGTGATAATAATGAAACAACATATGGAAGCACGTCTACACTCGAGATTTGACTCCTCACATTTTTAAATATCGCTGTAGTACAACTGCGAATGTCGTTTAACTAAATGATTGAATTTTAATGATTTTCTTTAAGTTCAATGCGTCATAACTCAAGCTCGAATTCATAATTGTTTGCATAATCTCACAAAACTGGCAGCAAATCCAGTCAAGAATATATAATGAGTTTACAAAGCAGAGGAAAGCAGCACCCAGATGTGAGAACCAAATCCCCATTAAGGCTAAAACATAATTTGCAACCACCATAAGCTAGTCCAAAATGGATACAGAAAATAATTCCGGTAAATTGTTTATTTTAAATTTTTAATATGTGAAAAAATAAACACTCAAAGCGCATAATATGAGAATGGACTGGCTATAAATACAATAAGCTGACCTCTTTCATTTCACTCCACATATCTTTTGCTGTTACACCGTCAGAGTTTCCAGATATCAAAAAGCAAGGGCACGTTGAAACACGAACACCATCTATTTCTTGTGCAGTAACTGCATAAGTTACAGATGGGAACCCATTTTCCGGCCTGTATTTACAAAGCATAAAAAAGGGATATTTTATGATATAGCTAATATCAGTACAGACAAATTCTATAAATTAGAAACTTACTTGTGATGAAGAAGCGCACCCTGGACTCCATCTTCCATTCTAGAAGGATCAATGATCTTTGCATCAGTATTCAGTTATCAGATCACAAGCATCTCTATAGAATCATTTCATAGTGTATCAAAGAACTGACATGATTGAAAACTTCAATACTCATTACGACATTGTTACCTTACTGTTGAGTTGATGTGTTGACCAGAAAACTCAGATTGCCCTCCAATAGAATTCTACATAGGATTGAGGATAACAAATTAGCATTAGTTCTGTCAGTTTCGGGAAAGCATACCGCAAACATAGTAGCAAAGTATCGCTGTCGCATGGAGACAAACATGAGATAAAGTAAAGATCTTACTGTCCATGTGAAAAGCAAAGAGACGTCTGCATCAGTCTTCCCAGAGTTATAGAGCTAAAAGGAAAAAGCAGATAAACGAATCAAACTTTATAACAACGCAAAAATTATCCAAAATAAATCTTACAAACGAATCTATCCTACCGTGAAAGTAAAAACAGACACAGGAAAGCTGCTTTCTTTGTAGTTATGAGGAATAATTGGTGAAATTTGACGACTAACAATTCTAAGTTCTGGATCAGGCTCTCCTACAGTTAAAAAGAATAATAACAATGTCAAATATACAGACATTTTTATCCATCACAATTTGACAAGGAACAGAATTAATTTTGAGATTACCTTCATAAACAGTCCAGGACCTTGGATATAAAGCATGATATGCTGAATTTTCTCCCTTCAGATTCCAGTCCCATGAACCAATCCCAGAAGGAGGTTCTCTGAGAAATGCACATAACCGAAAGACTATACTGATTAGATGCAGAATATTATTGCGCTAATCGTATGACTGATAATTAACAAAGTCACATACTTCGGTAGTTCCGGGGAAGGCGGGCACAGTACACTAGAGTACTTTTCACCATTTGAGCGTGAAACAAAAACCTGCAAGCATAGAAGCTTTCATATAATCACATTCTACATTTTGATACTGCCAATCATAAGATGGTTCATAAAGTATGTTCCACCAACATTGTCAATTATATTGTAGAAAAATAAAGCAGATACATAGGACTAGAGTAGGATTCAAACAGTTTATATCTTAACAGAATGGCGATTATTGTTGTTATAAAATGACTGAAGAAAAAATGAATTTGAGTTGTTTCCAGTTTTCACATAAAAAAAAGGAACAATGTTCATGTTCCTCTTCAAAATCACTGCTTTAGGCACACATAACTGCATAGGCATCCATGATTTAAGACGATTTCATAACTATATCAAAATCTTGGCCGAGGAAATCTGTCAAAACTTACAGAAAATTGATTTGCTAAAATAGGTTTTTCTTCAAAAATCGTAGGAAAGAACTGGAAGCGCTGAAATTCCCCTTTGTAGCTCCTTCCAATGCTACCTGAGCTGTCATCATTAGGAACTCATAAGAACAAGTGAATTATCAGAACCAGCACCGGTTAAATGATTTCATCTTTTCCTATGAAATATAGGCACAATATATCCTCAGTTGCTATTGTTCCAATACTCCTAATTTCTTAATTTGAAATGTTTTCTTTGCGATCCTTATACGACAGTAAACACACTTGATGTTCATGTTCATAATGTAACCGAGAACTCCAGATGCAAAATAAGGAGTGCAGACACACCCTTAATATACTTCAATTGACTTCCAAAAAAAACTGAGAAAATACACTTGTATGTCAGTTTTCTGAGATATCTACAACATTGAGATGAAATTTTACCCAATACCACCAAGTGGTACGCCATAACAAGACGCTAGATAACGCTTGGCAAATGGATCTATGAAGATTTCCTGCAAAAACAGAAACTCTAAGCTCCAGTAAATACTGCTCATTATATATTAAGAGTTTAAGACATAAAAGAAGCTCCAATACAGGAAAGATTACCTTTCCTTTTGCTTTCTGTTCTCGGAGAAAACGCGAAAACCGAATACCAAGAGGTGCCTATTAAAACAAAGCAAACTAGCTTATGGACCTAAGTAAGAATAAAGATATGACATTGGTAGAACCATTTTTGCATGCATATCCTATTCATAATGTCCAAGACTTACAGGATTACATGTAAAGTCAATCACGAAAGTGAGTAGCAGAGATCACTTACCAACAGTAGTTTCTCTTTCAAACTTAAAGAAAATAATGAAAGGGGAATTCCTTCACTACTTAGCTTCCGTTGCCAAGAAAGTGGTGCAGGTTTCGCAGGATCAACCTTCATCCATGGAAATTTAAAGTATATCAGTAAACAATTTAAGTATTTATAGTTCTTCAAGAGTCTAAATAATTGATTTTGGCAAATTATGATATTGCAACACCAAACCAAAAAAAGATAAAGTGTACAGAAACACCTTTTCCACAGAAAACTCAGAAGTTCCTCTATCTTCCCCCAGGAATCCATTCTCTTGAACCTCTTTCTCAACCATAATTCCTGAGTTGACAAGAAATTTGAAACTTCAATTCCATTAAGAAACAAAAAAAATAAAACCAATCTTCTCAATTCTCCAAAGTCAAAACCAAAATCATCAAGTGCATTAACACTAGATATTTCTCAAAATACACAAACCGATCATTGCTTGACATCTTCTCTGATTTGATTACTTTCATTAATAAAAACCATTCTCTGTAACATATCAAAGTTTACATAAATAAGCAATTCATCAAAACATACTTTAGATTAACCATAAAAAAATCATTCTTTTAAACCCAAAAATACGCAAAAGAGCTGATCTTTGATGAACAGAAGAGAAAAAAGGCACATTCAATGAGTAAAAAGGCACTTCGTGTGAGATAAATATCAAACATACATTCACTTGCAATCACCACCAACATGAGAAAAAACAAGAAACATAAAAAAAATAGTTTCATTAAGAAATTAAATGAGTGAAACCTTGAAGAGAGAAGAGCTTGAAGTAAAACAGAAAATGGGTTTTGGAGATAAACAAAGATCTACAAAAGATGAAGCATTTCAGTTTAAAGTCAATGAAGCTTCAGTGTTACGTCTCATATCTTTTTTATGTCAGTTAGTGGGCAGTTTTATAACAGTTTCTATTTGACTGGAATGGGATAGGTCCTTGTTTTTATTATTTTTTACAAGAAACTCCTTTGTAATATTTTATTGTACTTATTGGCCCAAATCGCTTATTTATAATTTTGTTTGTTCCTTGTTTTATTCCACTTATTTTCAAAAATAAATTATTTTTTTAGTAAACAGTTTTATTTAAGATAAGATCAATGGTCCATTAATTTTGTATAGATAATTACGTATACTATTAGGTTTTAATTTTGATATTTTAAAAATATCCATTTATGTTTACATATGTATTAAAATACAAGTGATTTTTTCATGTAATTATGTTCATTTTTATGTTAAAAAATACAAATCTAAACACATTTATATATATGTTCGTTTTTATAGATTGTGTCGTTTAAATCTTTTGATTTTTAACAAGTGAGTTTTCTATTTGTTTGTATATCTTAATTTTTAGCCATTAGATATAATCATTAGTTATGAACATGTATTAACAATAATAAACATTATAAACATCTGTTCTTTTTATAAAATGTACAGGTTGAATGTTCTGATTTTTAGAAAGTGAGTTAATTTTTTTTTTGGTTTGCATATTGTAATTTTTAGCAAATAGTTATGATCATTAGTTATGAACATATATGAACAATAATAAATACTATAAACATTTTTTTATAGTTCGTGTCGTTTGTATCCCCTGATTTTTAGCAAGTAAGTTTGCTTTTTATTTGCGTTGTATATCCTATTTTTTTTTGTAAGCGGATATGATCAACAACGACAAGCACATATAAACAATAATAAACTCTATGGGCATGAAATATCAATATGCCTTGTAGTGTTATTTTTTTTGCGTAGTATTGATTTTTTAGTGAGCTGATTATTGATTTATTATTTGATGACCACCAATGAACGTATGAATTTTTATAATCAATTTATTTTTGAGTTCGATTAATTTGTTTTGTGGTTATAATTTTATTAAAATTTTCAATGCTCGTTATTGATCAACATATATGTACATTTTTTAACATTAGTTTGTAAAAATTTGTTGATAAGATTGATACATTATATAATAAACATATATGAATAGAAATATATATTTTTCTTTTAAAATTAAAAAAAATGACTTATAGAAAATTGTTTACACATTATATAATGAACACATATGAATAAAATATACATTTTTCTTTTCAAATAAAAAAATACATGACTTGTAGACAATTATATTTATAAAAAAATTATCATGAACACGTTTGAATAAAAATGAATTTAGTTCATGCATAGACTGTGTTTCGCCTTTTGTAGTTTTATTGTGGATTTTATAATATAAAAAAAATTATTTTTTTGTTGTAAATACATATTTCAAATTTTTATTGATGGATAGATTGATAAATATAAATTTATATTTTTAGGATTAAGTATAAAAATTATTAAACTTTGTTTCCTTAAATTTAGTATTAAATCTGACAATTATTTTGTGTTTTATTGTTTATGATAACATTTGAAATTTAATTAACTGTTATACAAATTCATGTGGTCATTTTTTATTTTTTAAAAAAATATTTCGTACATACCTATAAAAAATAACACAATTATGTCATTTGCAAAATCAAAAGTATTAGGTAACATTTGCGAACAATCAATTATAAAACTGAAATACCACAGAGCACGTAGATTAATTGGATTAAGGTTGTTCTAACTTAACTAGAGATCTCGAGTTTGAATTCTGGATATGAAACTGCGTTAAAACTCGCTTAGAAGAGTTTTATCGCCTAGAAAACCTCGTAGTTCAAACAAAAAAAAACTTATAAAACCGAAATATACTTAATTTTCCAAAAAAATATTCGTTGGGCTTTCTCCAGAGTTAGGCGTGTAAGTGACGGCACAATACAATATAAAATTATATGAATTCGAGTATTATTTTTATTATGCTTAATATTCATGTAAAAATCTCATATAAAATTTTATGAATTCGAGTATTATTTAGATAGGTTAGATTATAACGTGTTGATTCGTTTAAAAAATTGGTCAAACAAAAATCTGACATGATCCCAAATTGTTTGGTCTCCTCCGACATTCACATACATCATTTTGCCTTTAATATTTGGGTAAAAATCAATGCGGTCATCGAGTAATAACACGAATAATTTTTTGGTTTTCGAGTTTTTAATATTAGTTTACAGGTTCCCACAGATTAAAAATTGACTACCGTTAATCATTCGGTTAAATTAATTTAACATATTAAAAGTCTCAGCCCCTATAATCTTTTTGCTTAATTTGTTAGTCTCTCATTAATTCACACGTGGCAGGAGCAAGAATGATATTTTAACTTTTTCGTTAGCTTAATTAAACGGAATGATTAACCGTAATAAATTTTTAATCTGGGGGATCGGTAAAACTAATATTGAAAACTTATGGACTGAAAAATTATTCGTGGTATTACTTGGGAACCGCATAGATTTTTACCATTAATATTTTATTTTCTAAAGAGCATCATTATATCTAAATCATTGTAACACATTAACTGAATTGATTGTATCGAAATCCAGCGACCCAGATAGATTTACATTGAAGCATGTTAAACATTTTTTAATTTTATTTTAAGCAAAACATAAATATTTGTTGTTGTTTAGTTAATATTTTTGAAAATATTTTACAATTTAATTATATTGAACAATTATTTTATTTAGAATTATAATGTATAATAATTATTTAATTGTATTTTTATCTTCAGCTTTTGCATTCCATAAACATTCCTTTCCTCCTTTATTTTCTCATATCTCCTCATAAATGCCAAATGAAAATTTCCAATCCAAGACAAAACTGAGGAAAGCCAGCTCCAAAAAAATCTTTGATAGCACAAAAAAATTCGTCAGTTCAAATATCAATGGTGTTTATATTGATTATCGTCTAATTTATCGGTTAAAAATTATAATCTTTAACTTGCCGAACTCGGTACCTCCACTGTAATATATTCATATTCCGTCCTGTATATCATTTTCAAATAAGATATTAAGATACAGAGAACCGTTCCAAATAACGACAGATGAATGAAATAGTTTAATTTTCTTCTTTTATCACATTTTCAAATAGGTTATGAGCATGTTATATATTTGTTAGGCTATTATGCAAAGAAATGATATATTTTGAATTTAAAATAAAAATAAAAGTAGTGAAATTAAAAAATAACAAGAAAGGACAATATCACAAAAAAAATGCAGTAAAAAACAATAAAAAATGACCACTCTCTCGTCCCTTTTAATTCTGTTCTTGTAGAAAAGTTGTCTTGTTCAAATGGTTCGTTAAAAACTAAAATGTTTTCATCTGTCTATGAAAAGATTCCATTTGAATGAATAAATAAATATAAGGTCAATAAGATTTTTTTAATAAAAAAAAAGAAGGAAAGAAAAATAATAAGTCATTTAGCAAGAATTTGACTCTAATTATTAAAAAGAATTGCAAATTTTCATGTTTGCCCCTTCAAATGCAGTTTTTTACATTACACTCCATATTTTATTTTTTTTGGCACTATTTGTTCATTACTCCAAAATAAGTTGTTTTCTTTTTTTTTAATGATTTTAATTTATTTCCTATTTTTTGGTATATGTTTTCTAGTTTATCAAGTTTGTTTTAGTTTTTATAAGTTTAAATTATTTTTTGATTTTGTTTTGTCAGAGTAATGTTTAATTTTTTCACAAAGAACAATTTTTAGAACTTATACAACCATATACTAAATTTTCAAACTTATTCTACCAAATACCCAATATCCACAAATAGTCCATAAATAATTCTCAAATTTTGTATAATCAGAGATTGATTCGTGTTAGAATTTTTATAAATGTCAAAAACATAACTACAAATTTATTTTTAAAACCTTTTTCACTATGTTTAAAATATATTTCTCTTGCAGAATATTTTTGCATAATGACATATTCACATGTAGTCTACAAACTATCTGTAAGCTTTCTACAATCAGAGTTTGATTCAGTTTATGTGTTAATTTTTTTTTATAAATCTCCACTACACATTCATAAAGCATGCACGTATTGATTTTTAAAACTCTATTTTTATTGTGTTTATAATATGTTTTTGTTTGTATGTATTTTTTAGAGACATATCAACAGGTAGTCCACAAACAGTCAACACATACTGTAACGCCCTCAATTTTAAGAATTTTCGGGAAAATTTTAGAATTAATTAATAAAAATGCGAGAAAATTTTTTGTAAAATATTTTTAATTAATATTGTTGGGAGAGTGTAGGATTAATAAAGATTTAAAAATTGGTGGGAATAGTAAACCGGGAGAGAGAAAATGACAATAATGAACGGGGTTTGAACCAGGGGTAAACCGGTAAACTGAGATATATATATATATATATATATATAAATATAACCTCCTCTTCATTTCACCCATCACCCACGATTTGCTTCCAAATCAAAAAGAAAAGTTCCAAGACCTTAACCGAGCTAGAGATTCGTCGAACTGTAGTGATCGGAGGTCGTGGGATTGAAGTTAAAGCTTGAATCGGTAAGTTTTCTCCGATGAGAATTCAATAATCACATTTTTAACTATGGACAATCTTTAGGAAGTGATTTCTCATTTGGTTGGAGTCGGAATTGAGTGAAATTAGGTTTGATTGGTCGGTATGGGTGTGTAGTACCATTGAGTAGCGATTTCTAGGGTTAATTCTCGATTATGTTGGTTGAAAACAGAGTTTTGCGAAGGAGTGTAAATAGTGACGAAAATGGAAATGCGTGAACCTAGGTTTGGTACGAAGTTTTGGTGTTAGGGTTTTTTTCTTTGGACATTACTAAAGTTAATGGTAGGAGCAATTTGATTGGGTAATTTACGTGTTGAATTTAATCTCGAATCAGGAAAAATGAGTTCGGAGGTTTGTTAAGGAAGTCGGAGGAAATGATATATCGTAAAGTGGTGGAAAAGATAGAATTGTAGTATTCTATCGTAATAATGATAAAATGTGACTTAAAGTGGTTTAAGAGTTAGTGAGGAATTGATTTTAATGAAAATGATGGGGAATTAATGGGAATTATGAAGGTTAGGTGGTGTTTGTTGGGTAAGGAAAGAGAAAACAAGAAAGAATGAAATATATATACATATGAACATATTTACATTATTAAAGTATTGTTTAGGAATGTAATAATAAACATTTGATTAATGCAAATTTTAATTATATATGTATAGGAGGTTTTAAAGCGGACGACGCAAGAGGTTCCGGGTCGAGTGCTAAGTGAGAGCTCAGGTAAGTAACACGTGCGCGGTTTCTTTAAATTGAATGTATGCGTGTGAATGTGTGACGGTTTGATTTTATGTTCAATGTTTGGAAATTGAGGAATTTAGTGTATTGTTAGAATTGGTATGTAGCAATGTGTTGTGTGATTGTGGTTTGAATAGAGACTTGAGTGTAGTGAATGAGGTTATTGGATTATTGATTGAATTATGATGTGTTGAATTGTGTGCTTAATTGTTACATTTGAAAGCATGATATGAAGATGATATGTTTTTAAGGTTTTGATATGAGTACATACTAACATTCATAAGTGTTATGTTTTTTTGAAAGTTTACATGAGAGTTAGGGCTCTTTGTGAGCATTGTTTATAGACTCTGTGTGACTTAAAAAATAAAGGAGTGGTTATCCTGTTCAAGGGAACACAGAATTATGTTTCACGGAGAGTATATAAAACATACTGTACCGAGCACGCATGGAAAACTCTTAATGAGTGTGTAGATTGATTAGTATTGTAATTACTAATCATGGGCGCTTTGTGCGCAGATTGATCACACTTCCAGTGTGTATCGTGGGCACTTGGTGTGCAAAAGTGGCACTTTGTGTGCATATTTATATATGAAGGCTGGATTTCCGAATGACCAAACGGTTTAACGAACGGTTAGACAAACCGCTCCTCAAACCGTTCGACACTGTTCATCACTGAAAAATTGTTGTTTAAGAAGTGTCTGAGATTTGATGTGTTGCATGATTATATATATTTCGATCGAATGCATGACGTGATAATAGATAAATTTAGGAAAGCATCATATAAGGGCTAAAAATATGAATGCTTGAAACCGACCTTAAGAGGTTATGTTGCTTACTGACTATAACTCACACAAATATTTGTTTGTAATGCTCGGCAGGACTCTAGAGAGATATTTTGGGATTATGCATAGGTGCAACGCTTGAATTTTGGAGTTTCCGCAAAGGAAGATCAAGGTGCAGGTATACTCTAGACTAGGGTTTTTATTGTACATGACAATGTTGTAATCTTATTTCACACATTTTGCTGGAGTTATAATTGAAAGTGGATTCAGTTGGAATCTAGTTTCTTTTATAACCCAAAAACATTGGTAAAAATATTCTGTATATATATATTTGTATGAAGTTTATGAAATGAGTTTGACTTTGGATTGGATTTTATTTTATTTTTATGTCAATTAAACTAGATTTCCGTGTTTAAGTGTTATCAGTAGGAGGGAAGTATACACAGATAATATTTAAATTCGGGGTCACACATAGTCTACCAATCCTCCATGAAACAAAAAATCAATCATATCCAAATTTACTCCTAAACTCTCCATAACACCAAAATCTATAAATTTCTCAATACGTATAAGGCGATTAGAGAGAAGATTCAATCGTACCCATTGTGTATCATTGCCGAAACATAAATATAGGTGCTCAACGTGTTCCTATTGTCATTTTCTAAAGGAGAAGGCTTCCATTGAGATGGAAATCAAAAGAAATGATGAAGGAAAATGTGTTTGGATTGTGTTTTTAGGTCATGTGTAGGGTGGAGCAGGGTTGTTGAAACAATTTTGTGTTGTTTTGGAAGAGTTTCGAAGCATATTCAGGGTTTTAGGACGTGCTGAAATGGAAAAATGTGTGCTAATATATATAGACTGGGCCCCAACACGGTCTTGCCAAACTCGGCCCGACTATTGCAAAATTAGGGTTCACTAGCACGATCTCTTGCCGTTCAGTGTGAAGGTCACACCAATGCTCAGATTTAAAATTAATTTTTAGGCGCGATGTCATGCCATGATTGTACGATTCGTGCTATCAACAATATGAGCACGAGGTCGTGCTCATCAAGAACACGGGTAGTGCTCCTCATGGCATCAGCACGACCAGCATGCTGAGCGACTACACAACAGATTTCTTATGAAAAATTTGCATAAGAAACCTACCATACATCTACCAGTCATCACAAAACCTGTAAAAACACCCAAAACATAAACATCTCTCAAAATAAACTCAGTGCATGTCATATCCATATAAAGAAATCTAATCCTAATAATCAAAAAATGAAAAATAAAAGGAAAAACACATATGTACAAAAACTATTCTCATATTTACAAGGGATCAATACTCATGCAATTTAGAAAATTGGCAGGAGGTTTGTCGTTCTCCTGCTCTGTAGAGGTACTTTTGCATAATGGCAAAGAGTCTGTCTCTCTCCTTGTTCAACAACTGAATCTCACCATGTACATCGTGAGGAAAGAAAATAGATGACTTCAAAGCAAAGATGGCAAAGTCCTCATGATCATTTGATATAAACTGCAATGTAACACCATCTACTCTCGCTTCACGGTCCAATACAAAATGTTGGCTACAAAATCCATCTGGCCAGAACGATCGTCAGCCACTACATCTACCACCAATTGTAACCAATATGCGTCTGGAGAGGGCTCGTCGTAGTGCGTATCCTACTGCAATCCAACTCCTAGTGTCTGTGACACATAATAAGTAGGGCTACTATGCTCACATACCATATCTAACGATCTTGACTGTGGGAAGGTGTAGGTAACAACCTTATCATCACTCCCAGAGTGAGCTGACCATGTTTGGAATTAAGCAACGCTTATGCCGTGACCGGGAAAGATCGTCCCAATATCAGCGAACGCTGAGAACTCTAAGAATCTACGACCATAAAGTTTACCCAAAATACAAGATTATCTAATCGTACAAGGATATCCCTCACTATCCCTATAGTTAAAAAACAGATCTATCGGACAGCTGAAGGGGAGTCGTAAACTCGTTCAGCTCAACCCCTTATAGCTGACTAAAAACTATCTACGGCATGATGTTAACACTGGGCTCGCTATTAACCAGCGACTTTTCAACGAACATCTTATTGCAGTAGTTGGGAATAGAAAAGCTTCCATGGTCAGATAATTTTACCAAAATAGTAGGAGTACCATCAAAATTTCTGGTAACTCGGGTGACTAATGTCTCATCCTCTTCTATCTACTGGGATGTGATTGCTAAAATGTCCCCTCTAGTAGCGTACACATCACCATATCTCATCTCCTCTTCTACCCCAACTGTAGACTGGTATGGTGTAGGAAACTCCTCGAATGGCAGAAGAACAACACTAGCCTTTTTTTTGGGTTATTTTCAGTGCCATTAGGTAGCAAACCCTATGGCCTAGCACTAAACTACTTTGCCATTTGACTCATATGATACTTGAGATTTTTTAGAGTCATCTACAAATCTTAGTTTTTGCATTTCAAATCCTCACCTTCCTCTAGACTCATTGATCCTTTATCCTATCTCTACTAAATGCTCAAGCTGCCACCACTATCATCGACACGAGTAAAATCATTGGAAGTAGGTTGATTTTTGGCATGCAGTGGCTGGTAAGGGTATCTCTAAGGAGGAGGAGGTGGATGTCTAGGTGGAGTATGATAAAAGGAGGAAGATGAATACTAGGGTGGTTGGTCAGAAGAATAGGAAGGATGAAAAGAAGGCAGATGAGATGACTGAGACTGTGAAAGTGAAGGCTGATGATGATGAGAATACAATGGCTACTGTGGTTGAGCATACAAAGAGTGTCTTTATACGTGCGGCTAGAATAGTAGTCTCGAATTAATGTACTCTACTCTCTTAATAGGAGGACTCGAGGGATAGGTATATGATGGGTTATCATAAGAGTACGACAAATAATAGCAGGTCTCTATAGAGTGATCACACTACATGTAATACAATGATCTGATCTCAAAATTGAATGTCAACCAAAAGCTTATTCTTAACTAATCTATTGAGCTCCTCGATTTGCTTCCCTTGTACCATCATTTGAACCTCAAAAGACGTAATATGGTCTATCTGAAGTGTAGTGGATGGTTGAGAAGGTTGTGGTTTCACTAGTCGATCAACTTTGTCGCTCCAATCATAGCTGTTTAATGCCATTTTTTCAATAAGCGCCATGTACTCGTCTGTTCTCTTATGTAGTATTGATCCACCAGAACTTGAGTCCAGAGCTTGCTTTGTTTTCAGCATAAACCTGTTGTAGAAGGTTTCTATCTATAACCACGACTCCAACATATGGTGTGGGCATCTACGATATAATTCCTTAAAGCTCTCACAATTATCACCTAAAATCTTCTGCGCAAACTGCATGAATTTCATAATCTCCATGTGTAAATGTGCTGATCGGGTTGGTGGGAAGTAATTTTGTAAAAACGATGATAGAGTTTGTCCCATGTCTCGATCAAACCATATGGAAAACTATAAAACCATGAGCACACATTGTCCCACAACGAAAAATGAAAAAAGAAGCAGTCATTTTGCATCCTCAAACACGCCATTGATCTTGAACGTATGCAAGATCTCTAAGAAGCTAGCCATATGAGAATTAGCATCCTTGTACGGCTTCCCCCAAACTGCACCTGACACTAGACAAACTGGATTAACTACGGTTTGATTTTCTAATTGTTGGTAGCTATCCTAGGTTGAGTAATAGCCTGACCCATCCCATAAATGGGTGGTCTGGCGTAATACAAGATGGTGCACGGCTGGGTAAGATCTGCTCCTAGGTTTCCTGGATTGTTCGCCAACTCTACACCCCTATCATTCTTGTGTGTGTGTGCTCTTGAATTCGAACTGCTGGAATAGTCCAGCAGAATTTACACTGGTCTGCTAATAGTAGTGGCTTTCTGTGACTATTTTGTCTTGCTTCTCATACGAGTGTGCATACACTGCAGTAAGAGACTAAGACGAAACAACCACTAAGCAACTAACGATAACAAACTAGGGTAAGAAAACAGACTAAATAAAATCAAAAGCAAGAACAAATACATACAAACATAAAATAAAGAACAGAAAAAAATGAAAAACATGCAAAAACATAATGCAAACAAACAAACAACTCAACACTTAAAATTGAGAACACAGTCAAAGCAAAAATCAACACAAAACAAGCAAAAACAAAAACACTAAAAGCAATCAAAACAACATGTAAAAAGAACAAAATCAACAAAACATAAAAAACAGTAGACACTAAAAATAAGAAAATCAACACGCACAAAGAATAAAAGCATGAAATAACTTGCAAGTAACACAAAAAAGAAAAGATTGGTCCCTTTAACCTCATAACTCAAACACTACGACAAATTAGCCAATTTCCCAGGTAATGGCGCCAAAAATTTGATGTGTCCTAACTCTAAGTGACAGCAAACTTGCACAAGCATACGGAGTCAGGTAATACAGGGGAGTAAGGAACTCAACCCAATTTATCTTACCCTACAAAAATCAAAACTAAATAGTCATACGCATCTTTGTTGCTTATCAGAATGTCCAATCAATCGAAATTGATTTTATTTTAACTAAGCTACTAAAAATTAAGTGCGATTAATTCCTAAATTGCATGAAATGTAAAGATAATAAACTTAAAGCATGTAAATTGCATCAAACAAAAAATGAAACACGAAATTGCGTTGCATTAAAACTTAATCTTAAACTCAAATGTAACAAACTATCAAAGCATAAACATCAATTTAAAAGAGCATCAAAACTGTAAATCAATAGGAAAAAATAATAAATTCGTAATAAATGTAAAGCAATCAATAGGAAACATAAGGGAAATCATCTAAAAGCGGCAAAAGTGGAAAACCCAAAGCATAAACTGCAAGAAAAAATCAAACAAAAATTGAAATTACAGATAATTAAAAAGAGTTTTAATAGGAAATGTAAATAGATGCTAGAAAAGTGAATCTAAACTAGTGCAAGGCATGAAAATGTAAATATTGCATGAAAGAAAACAACTAAAATCCTAAATCTGCTATCAACTAATCCTATGGTCGTCCAATATTAGACACTTCACAAATGAAAACCCTCAGCTGTTTGGAACAGGTCGTGCCCCGTAATTTAAGTAAAATGGCAAGCCATCAACACATGCATAACATGATTCGTGCTAATTTTAATTTCAACATGATGGTCGTGCGTGCTCATATTCTAAATCCATCACGAGCTCATCCTATTTATAAAGGGCCGTGTGAGATTATGCACCTGAATTTGAGATGAGCATGACATGTGCTCTTCATCACTAGGTCATGTTGTCCTTTTTGAGGCCAATACTCTCTCAAATCTATCTCAACCTGCCCACAAATTAGTCTCAAATCACATGCAATATCGACTATCGTATAAAAAGTCAAGATCATACAAAAATAGACGAGAATTAATAAAGATATGAACTATTTTACATGTAAATCACATTTTAAACTTAATGTGAATTTTCCAATAAAAAATAGTTTAAAATGTGATTTTTAGGGGAAATTATGGCTATATGCGTGCGTAATACTTAAGTAAAGTAAGCAAAGTATGCTCATATTACACGCATCAATTGTTAATTGAGGCTTATGTAAAAAAGTTACAAATTATATTAATGTAGAAAAATTATAGAATTTCATTATTCATTAAGAAATTGTTAATAATTACATGTTCTTCTAAATCATCGCATAAGTCAACATTCAAAATGTTGAAATTTACGTAAGGGATGCTACTTGCTTCATCCAACGGATCAAAAGTATTATGATTGTCACTCATGCCTTCATTGCCATGGTCTATTAATTTTGGAGTCTCTACAAAAAAAGTGGGACACTATTTTTTTGCTTCATCCTGAAGGACATTAGTGATTCTTGCATCAAATAAATTTATGTTATTTTGTTCTATACCCACACTTCCATTAGCATAGTAAATTGATTTTACCAAATTGTCAATAAAAGCCTTACTTTCTTGTTCAACATCATCCTAGTTAACATCAAGCATGTTTGATCTCACATGCATTGGAATTAAATATTTCTATTCTTCACCAACATTGTCATTGTCATGATGAATTGATTCTTTAGTATAACATCACTATTTTCATTATCTATAATTAGTAATATAATTAAAGAATTTAACAATAAATTAAATTTATTTTTTTATATATGTTGGTATTATAATTCAGGTTAAAACATATATAATATTATTAGTGTAATCCCTAGCCTAATACATTGTTTGTAACTTTTTATTATTGATTAATAAAATTAGAAGGCATTGTTTTATCAGTTCAAGTATTGTTATGTGGTATGTGTATGATAAAACTATCCAAGAATGTTGATTAAACACTTGAGGTATCAAGGTTAAGGCCGTTGATAGTAGAAACTAGAAGTTTTGAGATTAATATTCAAAATATGTAACATTCTGGATATTTTTCGTCATTAAATGGCGATAAATAAGTGTTTAAACATTAATATATAAAGGGATATGAAAGTTTGGTCGAAGGTTGACACGAAACGATCGAAGAAAAATCGAAAAATGTTGGATTAGAGAAGTACACGCAGTGGGTAGCTGCCTGTCACTGGATCCAGAGCTGATCAGTACTTCCAAAGCTTACGTCAGAGGTCGAGCTCCAGTTTTCATTTTTGATGTTTTGGATTTGTACATGTTGTACATATGTGTATATACACGCAAATTTTGAGTTTAATATGTTTTCAAACCGAGTTTTGCTTTCACTCGTGTTTTTTATAA
>CANYCX010469264.1:0-13760 GCA_948193385.1 Breynia disticha f. nivosa
TGTAATGAAATACATGGAAATGCAAGACAATTTATGAAACGTTGCATTTTAAATAAATAATCATTACAAAAACTAGTTAAATGTGGGTTGTAGTCTGACTCGTATGTTGTTTTTTTTTGGTAATTGAATTTTAGGAAAGGAGTCGAGATAACCCACAAACCAATAGCAGGGAGACGCCTTTCGGTTAGTCCCGGTAAGTTAAATGTCATTAAGCATTGTTATAATTATTTATTCATTCTTGATATTTAAGTATAATTATTTATTCAAGTCGAACTCGTATAATTTTTTTCGAGGAGTAGAATTGAATCAAAACTGATATCTTTTATAATACCAATAAATATTTATTTTTAAAGCTACTTTTTTTTTACGTTCCTTGTGTGTTCCAAAAGAATTCTACTAGTCATGGTGGTTTATGCGGTGGAGGTTTAGAGATGCTTTTGACCAATATTTCGTGATCGACAAAATATCCTTGAAGGAAATTAGTTGAAGTTTTTGATTCCACGCAAAGATGACATTATGAAATTTAGGTCATATCATTGTGATGTACAGAGTCTGTTTGGGATTGTTGTTGAAAACTGCTTTTGCTGTTAGAAAAAGTGTTGTTTTTAAAATTGCTGTTAGAAAAATCAGGTAACTGTTTGGTAACGTATTATGCAAAAATTGTTGTTAACTATAAAAATATATTAAAAATTATGATAAAAACTATTATTTCAAATTATTCAAATGCCAATAATACAAATTAGAAAGAAAATATTAAAATTATTTTTTTATTTTTTTTAAATAATTTTTTTAGAAATAATAATTAATATTTTAAATTAATTTTTTTTAATAAAATCATATATTAAAATATATTAGATTTTATAAAAATTAAATTAGAATAAAAAAAAATATTTTGTTAAGAAAATGAAAAATTAGGCTTAAAAGCAGAAAACTGCTTTTTAAAAAAACATCAAATTGTAGCTTTTCCAAAAAACAACTTTTTAGCCAAAAAAACACTTCTAATAAAAACAGTTTTTTATTATTATTAAACACTTAAAACTGCTTTTGGTGGCAAAAAAACAGCTTTAACTTTTGGAAAAACAATACCAAACGGGCCTTTAATTTGTGTGAAAAGTGAAAAGCTCAAACTAACAAATATATAAGAAGAGGGGAGTATAATAAATACATTATTCTCATCTCCCTCACCCACTTGGCTTATCCAAGTTCCCTCTGCACCATTTTCCATAACACGCCCGCCCATACCCTGCCAGCCTGCCTTTTACTCAACCACCCCATCTTTGCTTGACGGTTTTTATTTTTTATTTTTTTTTTCATATGCTAAAAAAATATAATTTATACTCTTTCATCTTATATTAATAAATAATTTTAGGCAAATAATATTTTTTACGTAATTTTATAATATTATTTTTATTATAAATTATTTAATTATTCATTCCTTTTCAAAATAAATTTTGTTTCAAAATAAGTGTAATTATGTATTTTTACTTCTTTTTTTCCTAAAATGATCTTACTTAAAGTTTCAGTTATAGTTATTCATTAATTTTGTTCTCGTTTCGCTCAAAATCAAACATAGACAAGATAGTCATTTTTTGGCTTATTAAAGATATTTCTTAATCTATATCTTCATTCTTAAAACTATATTTATTTTTAAAACAGAGGAAGTATATAATAATTATTAAAAATAACTTTATATTATAAAAATAAAAATATCATTAAAGCGTTATATATATTAAGATTTTATTTATTTGGAGTAATTTATTTTAAAAAATATATATTTTTTTATTTTTTAATGTTTGATATTAATAAAAAATAAATTTACAAAATTATAGCATAAAAATTAATAAAAAAATAATTTTTCTTAATTTATTTTTAAATTTTTTATTTAAAATATAAAATATACTTTTATTATATTTTTAAATATTTAAGAGTGAAATATAAAAATATGATTATGAAAAATAAAATTAAAAAACTAAATTTTTATAAAAAACGTTTTTTTAAAAAATATATTTGGTTATATGAGTGGAGCATAAGATAAGTTTAATGGTCTGTCTTTATTCATGTAGTTAAAGAAAATTTCTTCAGAT
This sequence comes from Breynia disticha f. nivosa, assembly GCA_948193385.1. Taxonomy (NCBI): domain Eukaryota; kingdom Viridiplantae; phylum Streptophyta; class Magnoliopsida; order Malpighiales; family Phyllanthaceae; genus Breynia; species Breynia disticha. Next base: position 2,085 of record CANYCX010469264.1, read on the forward strand.
ACTCTTAACTTAATTAATTTTTTAATAAATTCTTCTCTTTGCGGTTTATTTTTTATTAATACTTATTTTTTTACTTTCACTTCTTGTTCTTCTTTTTTTTTTTATGTCATAACATGAGATTTCTTTGTTGTAATTTCAGTTTTTTTTGGCTTTATAAACAACGTGATAACTTTTAAGAGTTTCCTAAAAGTAGAATTAAAAAAAAAGTCATTCTTTTATAGTGAATAAGACATCTATATCTATATAAATAAAGTAAAGGTGAATCACTCCAGTTAACCACATTGCAGCATTTTATTTTACTAATTTTCTATAATTTTGAATTTTTTTTAATCAAATTAAATTGAATTAAATGTTTAATTAATGACGAAACCTATCATCAAAAGCTTCACTTTCACAATGTTTCTTATTCCTCTTGTGCCTATAGCAGATTTCTCAACTTTCACTTCTTTTTATTCTCATCTAATGCTTCATTAAATTGTGATTAATTTTTTGATCACAATTAAATGACTTCTTATCACTTAATTGCACAAAAAAGTGTCCTTTCACTTTTCTTCAAACGTTATACGTCAAAATAAATCCTCACAGAAGTGACCATCAATCTTCTTCTCCACCCTTTTATACACTCTAACAATATCCAATTCTTCAATTCTCCAAATCTCTCCATTTTTGTCTCGCTTATTCTCTATCGCTCTTAAAGGCATGTACAACTGACAAGAAGTAATGTTATTATATTATTTTTGTAATTATTGGAGAATTATTGGAAAGGTAATCTTGCATAAATTTTTGATTATTTTCTTTTTCAATAGTTTCGATGTTATGGCTTAATTATATTGTTTACGAGAATATGAATACAAACATTTCACAAAACAGTATATGTTTAGGACTTTTTTTTTTTGGTTTAAGGCGAAACAAAATTGACTATAAACGATATCCCTTTCTATTTCCATTTTTGAAATAGCAAGTTTCAATCTTTGAAGATAAGTATGCATATATCTTCTATCTTATGTTTTTCTTTTGCTTTGAAATAGGTTCTGCACATGCTAGAGGATGACAAGCTGATGGACTCAAGTTACATCTCAGTTGCCATATTAGAATTTAGATGCAGAAACTGGATTGGTAGGATTTAATTAGGCGGAGTATACTCCTAAAATTATCATTTTTTTATTTTGTTTTTAACAATTTTGCTTTTAATTTTTTATTCCCACTTATGCACTAATACATTATATGTTTGTGTATTAAGACGTCAAGGTGAAGAATTCATTTAATGTTATTACGCTTGAGATTCTTCAAAAAGAATAATTAGGAAAAAAATGACTTTTGTTGATATTTTCTAAATCTGGCCTATATTTTTTACTATTTTTTAGTATTTATAATCATCTAAAACTAAGTTTTTAGTATTTATAATCATTAGAAGGGTTACATAAGCAGCAGGGACACATGAGAACTAACTAAAGGCTTAAGGTATGCTTTCAAAAAATTATATGGTATTTTAAGATGTAATTTGTGTTGCAACAATTTCATGGTTAGTTCATACTTAGTAAATTATTATTAGTTCATTTTAAATTTTGTTAATAAATTATTATTAGTTCATTTAAATTTTGTTAGCATTTTTAATTAAGTTTTCATTTTATGATGAATCGTTGATATATGTTAAGTCATTTAGAATTTGAAAAAATTAATTTGACATGCTTTGCTGTATTTAATCTCATTTTTTTTCATACTTCTCGAGTTCAACACACCAATATATAATTATATATGTAAGAACATTTCCAAGAGTATTAAATAGGCTCCTTCTTTATTTTTATCAATTTATAAACAAAATTTTCTCTTCAACAAACTCCTTATTTCATCCTCTTTAGTTTATTTTTTAGGAGCTCATAATCTCACTAGCTATATTTGTAGAGTCATTTAGCAATTCTTAAATTTTGTTTAGTATAAGGTGTCTGATATAGTCTAAATTTTTAAGAATTTAAATTAAATTAAGAAGCCAATAAAAAATTAATAAAATAAAGAGTATATTAAAGAGACTATTGAGAATGCTCTAATAGTGAATCCAAGGGGGAATTTTGGTTTAGGGTTATTCTAATAGTCTTTGTGCTGTTTCTTTTGCCTATCTATTCATCTATTGATCTATTGCAAGTCTCGACACAATAACATATTGTTTTTACCCCCATTTTATTTGGGGAACTCCATTGATTCATATAGTAACATTCCATGTAAATTTTGAAATTCTATGCCAACCATAATTTTCAAACTAAAACTCATCACAACCATAAATAATAATAATAATAATAATAATAATAATAATAATAATAATAATAATAAAATTATAATATCTCACAAAAAATAATACAGCCCGTGTAAGCGCGAATTCTCGACTAGTTATATTAGGAAAATAGAATGTTGTTTGTTTAAACATTTCCAAAAATTCCAGATAAAACAAAATGGCTGTGCCCAAATAATATAATTTTTTTTTTAAAATTTAGGTTGAGGAGATAATGTCTCAATCCAAAGGGGCCAGAATATGAATATCTTGTAAAATTAAAAAAAAATTATGAATACCTTATTATTATCACTAAATTAATCCCTCGATGTTAAATAGCACAAACTTTAATTTGTAAGCACGCGTGACTCGATAAAAATTTCTATAAATTGCAATGTAAATAATTTATGTACACTTTTTGAACGAAAATAAAATATTACAAAAGTTTTCTTAGATACTCACATTCTATATATAGTTTTTTGAAATAATTCTTATTCTATATCTAAAATTGGAAATCCGGTCCTTGTTCACGTGACCAATCCCATATTCATATGGAATTAATGATGGAGATCTGCACAAAATATTAAAATAATCAATTTTTAATAATATATATCGAAGTGGGTGACATTCGCTAGTATTATTATTATTCTCATTTCCCTTACCAACTTGCCTTATCAAATGCCTTCTTCACTATTTTCCATAACACTCCCACACACACACTTGCTTTTCTTGTCGTCATCTTTACAGTAAATGCATGGGAGTTTTTTGCACATGCTAAAACAGAATAATTTAACCACAAAAAATATAAAATCTATTGTACTGAATTGCTATAAAAAGCATGAGAGTTTCTTCCTTTATCATCCCACAAAACCATGTCATTCCTCTCTCTGAGTTGCCTACTTTCTGCAATCTTTCTCTCCAATGTTGTAGAATCCACAGTTCCTTCTTCAGCACAATTTAAAGTTGTAAATGAAGGAGATTTTATGAGTATGTACTATGGAGAGTACTATTCAGCTTACCGTCCAGTGCATGAAGTAGCCAACAATGACTTCTTACTTTGCTTTTATAACTCCACTCCTTATGTTTACACTCTTGGTTTAATGATGGGAACAAGGTCGGAAGCCACACCTTACTGGGTTTGGGAAGCCAATCGAGGCAGGTCAGTTGGTGAGAAAGCCGTCCTCTCATTTGGCAAGGATGGTAACCTTGTCTTGAAGGATTCTGATGGAAAAATTGCCTGGCAAACTAACACTGCCAATAAAGGAGTTGTTGGGATTGAGATACTTCCTGATGGTAACATGGTTCTTTATGACTCCAAACGTAAGTTCGTCTGGCAAAGTTTTGATTCTCCGACGGATTCACTTCTAGTGGGTCAGTCTCTCAAACTGGGGAAGTCCACCAAGCTGGTGAGTCGTGCATCGGCGAAGCTCAACTCAGACGGGCCATATAGTTTGGTGATGGAGTTCAATAGCTTAGCGATGTACTATACTAGTCCAAAATCTCCAAAACCATTCAACTATTTTGATTCAAGTGAGCCATGGTTTCACACACGTGGCCGTCTAGATTACGTAAAATTAAAATGCAATAACTATGGCGATTCACTGCACGAAATTGTTCTGGAGCATCAAGGAACAAAATCATCAGATGGAGCCGATGTCGTGATCGCGAGGACGAATCACGACTGTAACATGACAGTTCTCCGACTTGGGATGGACGGAAATCTAAGGCTAATGTCTTATAACTACTTGATGAGGGAACATGCATGGGAAACAACGTATACACTCTTCTCTAGAGACTCAGAAAGTGAATGTCAGTTACCAGAGAGGTGTGGAGAGATGGGGGTTTGTGAGGATAACCAATGTGTGGGGTGTCCTACAAAAGATGGGATTATGGGTTGGAGCAAGAAGTGCCAGCAACCAAAGCCACCATCTTGTGGGACTAAAAATATTGAGTATTATAAGATCCAAGGAGTAGATCATTTTATGTGCAAGTACACCAAAGGAACGGGACCCATGAAGGAGGTTGATTGTTGGAGAAAGTGCACTGTAGATTGCAAGTGTTTGGGGTACTTCTACCACACTAACACATCAAGGTGTTGGATTGCTTATGATTTAAAAACCTTGACGAGAGTGGAAAATTCTACAAACTTAGCATATATTAAGGTATCCAAATAGTAAGTTATTAGAAGAGAGAGAGACAAGGAATGGACGACGTGCGATGTGAGTTGGAGGAGGTATAATTGGGGGATGCATGTATGTTTATGGAGGTTCCATGACTTTATATTAAAGATGCGTAGAAATCATTTTAAGTATAAACATGTTAAATAAATTTTGCTTTTATTTCGGTTGAAATTTATTGGGTTAACTAAAATTGAATAATTATATATCTAGGGAAAACACCTAAACAAAACTAACTAAAGAAACTAACCAAAGTAGAGAAAAATTCAGCAAAACTAACAATATTAAATATCAACACTCCCAAAAAATAAAGATTTTTTCGTATAATAAAAAAACAAAACTAACATGAAAGCAGCATGAAGTGCAGTGTAGTATTCAACTATTGTATTGTGGCTTCTTCTTCTGGTTAAAATTATAAAACCAAATTGCAGCAAAATTACAATGCCAACCTTCACCATTTGGTGTCCGCAATTACAGTATCTTCCTCTAAATTAAAACCCATCATCCTTCTTTGCATCTCTATATTGACATTAGCAACATCAATCACGACTTCAACCTATGGCTTGGAATACAATTGATCTGCTACCTTGTTCAAGTTTTCCTTTTCTGTTTTCACACTTGCTTCATCAAGTTGCATTGCACTGGTATCTGCACCCTGCACAGATTGCAGCAACGATCAGAACAAAATCAAGGCACAGAAGTTTCGCTTTAATGATAATGAAACTACACACATCTCATTTTGTGATGCTTCAAACATTTTTTTAGTTTTCATGTGTATCCACATTACCTTTGTACTTGCTGCCTCATCCATTGGGGTATCAAAACCTCTGGCATGTTCTGTTCCTTTCTGACTAGCCTCCTGAACAAACAGAACAGAAATATTGTTAAGAGACAAAAACATATAGGTTCTTGTAATGCAGCCATTATTGCATTAATCCAACTTCAAATTTTATTGAAAAAAAAAAAGCTATGCAATTGCTTCAACAATTTCAGAACAACACAAACTAAGAAACGAACAAAGCAAACAAATATCAAAGTTAATACAAACTAAGTAAAGACACAGCACACAAACATCAAAGTTGGGTTGCTGTTTTGTGATGGGATCTGCCGGAGTAAATCTCCCTACAAGCATTCAGGATAAAGATAACAGTTCTTTTAGAATCAATGGGCTCATTTGCTTTCCTCTAATGAAATCAAATTTAGATCTCCATCACGCTTCATTAAATAACACTGCTTCAGTGACATTAAGTCCAGTTTAACCGTGCAAACAATATTAAATATGAACTAATACATAAATTGATGTTATGCCACCTGAAATTCATACACAAACCAAAAAGGATAAGCAAATTATAATAAATTATGCATTCGCTAAAAGAATAAACAGGTTTATCTTACTGTGTCCTTTGGTTCTGCTTCAACACTTTCTCTCTTGACTCTGCTTGGTATAGGCTTGCTGCAGAAATAGTTAAATACAACGAATGATCAATCCAAACACATAAAAGATAAAATTGCCACTATTTCTTCTGAGAAATGGAAAACATACCGCTCCTCATCTACATCCATATCAGAATCTGGATCCCATCTCTCATCTGCATCAACCTGGTCTTCATCATCCTGAAATCGTCAAACACAGCAAGACAGTTAGGAATTTTTTTATTTAATGTCCCTGAAGGGACAGATAGACATTAAATCATCCAGTATTACATTTTTCAGTAACAGGAATAAATGGACAAAACTTTTACATAAGTAACAAAATATTGGATGTTTTTCACCCCCATCCAACATACCTCTGGAATCTCAGTATCAGGTAGTCTTTCCTGAAATTGGACACTGGGTGCATGCTGAAGTTTTGAGAGATAATCAAGAAGCTTTGACCGTATTTCATCAATAAACTGGCGGGAATTCTTATTTTCCATGTTACTTGGGGCAACATGAAGAGTATAATCGGGACCAAAGTACTCATAGTACTCATGCTGTGGCATCTTGTCATCGACCTCCATTCCAAGTGCAACTCCAGTCTGTTTCAATAGAAGAGGAATAGATTCAATGTTTCAGCTTCAAGAAACCAACCAATTTAAGTTGAAAAAAATTTACTTTACTAAGTTGGTGTTACTCAAAAGCTTCATAAATGCACATTTAGCAGTTGAATTGTCCTTACTCCTTAAAATATAATTCTACATTCTAACAATTGCACATTTACTTGAAACATGTTGAGAAGGAAGATAACCAACAAAAAAAAAATGTATATGTTTACCAAATGCCACATTTACACAGATAAATACCTCGTAACACCAGCAGCGAGCAACATTCCGAATTGTATAGCCTCCACCACCCAGAAGCAGTAATGGCACATTGAATGATCTCATAAATTTCACACATTCTGCATGACCCTTAATAGAAAGATTGAAACATCCTAACCTATCACCAGATAAAGAATCAGCTCCACACTGGAGTACCACAGCACCAGGTTTAAAAACCTCCATTACTTTTCCAAGTATGGGTTTGAACAAGAAATGATAGCTCTCGTCGTCAATCCCATCATCCAATGGAACATTAAGAGAATAATATTTCCCTTTTGCATATCCAATGTCTCGAATATCACCTGTTCCAGGAAAGTAATCTCCAAATTTGTGAAATGAAACTGTCATGACCCTGTCTGTGGTGTAAAATGCCTCCTCCACTCCATCCCCGTGGTGAATGTCAATATCCACATAGAGAACACGCTACAGGTAAGATAAAATAAATATTGTAAAGCACATTCACAATAGTCCATCTCATTATCAGACTAGAAAAAATAATAGTTAAGTAGTATTTCTAATCTTACGAAATTAGTTCAAGTTTCAATTATATTTTCAGATATTTTTTCATATTGCATGGAGATCAAACACTAGTCCTCAATCAAAGCGTCAACTATAAAGTTAGATTCTAATTGAAGGTGTTAAAAGAGGCTAAATATGTCTTCTTATCTAATGCAACTATTTATACTGAAAAAGATACTGACAGACCTCATGATGTTTAAGAAGCTCCAAAATTGCTAGGACAATGTCATTGACATAGCAAAACCCAGAAGCCTCACACTTCTTAGCATGATGAAGACCGCCAGCCCAATTGATAGCAATGTCACTTGCTTCATGGTTTAACTTGACAGCACAACCAATAGAACCACCAGCATAGGTCTGGCAGAAGGTATAAAGGCCATCAAAAACAGGGCAATCTTCACCAACATTGAAACGCTTAAGTTGCCTAAGTTGGTCCTGCTGTGTTTCAGGAGTAATACTACGGAGGAAAGACACATAATCATCCGCGTGGAAGCGGCAAAGATCTTTATCCCGAGCTGCTATGGGTTTGAGGACTTGCATGTGCTGAAGCAGACCATAGTGCGCAAGAAGAGCGTGGGTCATTCGAATCCGATGGGGCTTCATAGGGTGACCCTGGCCATAGTAGTAATTCCCCACTTCTGGATCGTAGAAATAACTAACTTTTCTCTTCACCCCATCAGGACCGGATGCCAGAGAATTGCCTCCAGTGTCCATTTTCTTTGGTCAATAATTTCACTTCCAAGCACACTTACACTTTCTTCCGCATCAAATAAAAGAAAACAAGTGAGTAGCATGCTGATATAAGCAACACATGCATACAGAACTTCATTTCCAAGTCTTATCGAAAGAAATAAACAAGAAGTGCAGAACGTGCACGAACAATATCAAGAATCCCAATCCACGGCAATATCAGAAAAAAAGCTAATCTTAATAAATCAGGGCCATGCCCAAAACTCATAAAATTTACGCTGAACTAATATAACCACAAGAGCTCTAAGCTAAAAGAATACATTAGAAATCAACATTGCACAAGGGCAAACGTCTCAAGTCATCACTCATTCATGATTGTTGCAATCATGACTACTCACGATTCGGGGTGGTTCAAATTTTTTTGATCCACTGAACCAAAAATCCACGGTAAAGAGAACCAATGTCCAAGATTTCGGAACGAAGTAGATTTTTTTTTTTTTTCAAAAGACTAAACTTTATGGTTTGTGTATCCAATTCTCGAAAAAAATTTACACTCTGAAAAGAAAAACCAACAGCTAAAATCGTCATTTTCCTTCGTGAAAAAAAATCTGATATACAACTAAGAAATAGTAGGTCTTCATCTAAGTAGAATATAAAATTCAAAGAATTAACTAAAGTACGATTAGGTTTCCGTATTTAAACTTTATAGTAAAATCAGGCCCACGACTATCATCAACAGCCATAAAAGCACAACACAAAAAAAACCCACATCAAGGACACAAATAATAATCCAAAAAAGTATGATTTCAGTAAAGAATCACAAGTCAATAGAGGATAAAAAGGAGTAAATCTTTCTGTAAAGATCCATAATCATGAATATAAAAGAAGTGTAGGTACCTGAAGAATTACAAGTGAACGGAAAGAGAGAAATTGCGCTGGTGTGAGTATGTGTAGTGGTTTCTCCAGGCGGGAGAGAAGGATGTGAAGAGATTGGAAATAAAGCGGATTGTTTTGCAGCTTAAATATACTTTTACTCGGTGGTCTTGTGTTTTACTTAATAGTTGTTGTGATCCCTATTGTTTTGGAATGAGGTTTTATAGTCCCTTGATGTTGAGCGTAAGTGCAGTTGATGGGAATGTGGTTGTGAAGGGAGCGCAAGCAAATAATGTGGTGGGGAAGACAAATCGATGGGATGAAAATATTGAAATGGAGAATTTAAATGGAAGATGAGACCAGAATGTGGCTATTTTTTTTCTGGACTGTTATAAAATTTTCCATCTAAACATGATCATCTCAAGATTTTTTTAAAACAAGATGAGGTTTATATAAGATAAATTTCTCATATTATATTCATTTATAGCAACAATAAATTAAAACCCAAATTGATGTGTTTTTGGGGAGTGCTGAATTTGTGAGATGATTTTTATAAAATTTTGGAATTTGATTAACCAACTTTTTTCCTTTGGAAACGACTAAATTATCCGAAAAAAATTATAAAATATAATATTGAGATTTTTTTGTTACTTTTAAGTTGGAAACAATATCAATAAATTATACTACTAATTAAATAAACACTAATTAGACTTAAAAAAAACACTAATTAAGAATGAATATATTATGTGTTGAGATTTTTTAAGCACATTATAAATAAACAATAAACTTGAACGAACACTGGATGGGACGTTGCTAAACCTAAGATAGTATTTGTTAAGGATTGAAACTTGGGATGTATGAAAAGAATAATTATTCTAGTTATATCCCAATCTTTCCAAAAATTTGTTCAAAAGAATTTGACTCACAAAAAAAAATTATGACACCTTTTATCTCCAAAAACTAAGAATGTTTGTGTCGACTCAAGGATAGCATGTAGGGGTGAGCGTTCGGTCGGTTCGGTTCGGTTCAAACCGAACCGATAAACCCATGAACCGAATAACTGATTGCTTTGTCATAACCGAATAAACAGAACCGATTTTCTGGTCGATTTTTAACCGAACTGAACCGATAAATTTTTTCGGTTATGTCGGTTTAGTCGGTTAAACCGAAATCAATGTGACTTTGGCAGCAATGGCTTCTTCCAATTTTGCTTTCACGTAAAGATTTTCTTGAGAATATATTTTGAGAGACTCACATGTCTTTGCATAGCCCATTTCAAGAGCTGATATCATATCAATCTTATCTTGCAACTCAGCTTCAAGTATCTGTCGATGAGAAAGTGCCTCTTCAAGTTCACTGAATTTCAAGAAAAGTTCATCCTCCAAAGCCACCATGCTACCCATCATTTCCTCTATCTTATCCTTTTGATCCTTGGCACTAGATGCAGACTCCTGTAAGATGTTTATCCTATATCCCCAAGCCAAGCTGGCAATTCAATCTCATAGAAATTCATCGTTCGATCAAGAAAATACACAAGAATTACTACAATTCTAGATTGCAACATCATTCACAACATCATTCATAAAAAAAAATACACTTGTTCAGTTCTCAATAGGAATAAAAAGTAGCTTGAGCAACCATTCACCAAAGTTCCTACAAAATAAAAAATATGTTTGATTAAAATTTTAATCACATAAATTAAAAATGATAAATGAAAAACATATCATACCTTTAATCACTTTTCTTTGGTGGTTGAAGTTGAAGTTTTTTTCATTTCCTCAAAATCTAGAAAATAAAAACAAATAATAGATATTAGTAATTATAATGTATTTAAATAGCTCTTAAACAAAATGAAAGATAATACATAAAAATTTACTTTGAAGATATATGCTAACACTTTCTTCATCTTCTTCACTTTCACTAGGCTTGTTTGAGTGCCGAAGCTAATCTTGTCCACAAACAAGTCCTTCTACCATTTCTGAAGTTAATGAACTCCTAAAAGGATCAATGATTCTCCATTCGGTGCTAAAAGCGAACTCAGAAGGCATAGTAGACATTGGAATAGATAAGACATCTCATGCCATTTGAGCTAGAATAGGGAACCTATGTACATTTTTTCCACCAACCCAATACATCAAAGTCTTTGACAAACTCTTCATTGATTTCATGATGATGCTTCTCAATTTCAGATTATTGGAAGTAACTTATAAAGACTTTGACATCTCTAAAGTAAGATTATAAAGATATTTCAATAAAGTACACATCTTTCTATCATTAACCCAATCTTCCATTGTGGGTCTACCATCAACAACCTTCTTCATTCTGACAATTTCTCCATTCTCTCCTTTTTTGCACAACTTGGGTTCCAATATCTATCCTAAAATTAGGATCTTGTTCATCAAACCTCTCAAAATCCCTCTCATATTTTTGAGCAACATTCAACATCGAGTATGTTGAATTCCACCTAGTAGGACAATCTAGTTGAATCATAGCTTTAGTATCAATTTTTTCTTCTTCGGCACACTCTTTAAATTTTTTCATTCGGGAAGATGAAAACCTAACAAATTTAACTGCATTCCTAACTCTTGTAACACACTCATCAATATCTTTGAATCCATCATTAACAATCAAATTAAAAATGTGAGCAATACACCTAACATGAATATGCTCTGCCTTCAATACACAATCATCCAATTTAGCAAGCTTTTTTTTGAAATGATTCATGGAAACATCATTAGAAGAAGCATTATCGACAGTAAATGTTAATGCTTTCTCTATTTCCCAACCCCTCAAACATTTCTCAATAGCTTGACTAATAGATTCTCCCTTATGGCTAGAAATTGGACAAAAGTTA
>CANYCX010469501.1:0-10776 GCA_948193385.1 Breynia disticha f. nivosa
AGGAAAGCTTTATACGGACTAAAACAAGCGCCGAGAGCATGGTACGGTAAGATCGCTGAATTTTTAACTCAAAGTGGATACGTTATGGCGCATGCAGATTCTAGCTTATTTATTAGATTCAAGATGGGAAAGCTTGCAATATTTCTTGTTTATGTAGATGATTTATTCATCACTGGAGATGATGAAGAGGAAATATGTCAAATAAAAGAGAATTTATCAATTCGTTTTCACATGAAAGTACTGGGAGAGCTCAAACATTTCCTTGGTCTAGAAGTTGATCGAACAAAGGATGGATTATTTCTCTGTCAGCAGAAGTATGCTAAGGAACTTCTAAGAAAGTTTGGAATGCTCCATTGCAAGCCAAGAGAGAGAGAGAGAGCAAAGAGTGAGCAAAAAAGAAGGAGTGGCGAGAGAGCAGAGAGAAAGAAGCAGAGAAGAAGAAGAGGTGGTGAAGAAAAAAAAAAGAGAGAGTTATAGCGTGTGTCATTTGAGTGAGCAAAAATTGTATTTGTGAGGTATTTTTAGTGTGACAAAATTTTAATAATTTTGTAGTATCAAGTCCTCCACTTTATATTCAACAGAACATGATAATGAGAACACAAGTCTGTGCAACTGTACCTGCCATCATTCCACACCAAACTCCCTGAAACGATTACCAGATATATTTCATGACAGTTTTCAAGAAACGACAATGAACTCTGCATTGGATTTAATGGGATGGGGTTACCGTAATGCCAAGATCAACTTTGAAACCCAAAATTAGACCTAAAGGAATACCCAACACATAGTAACATCCAACGTTCACATATGCCACAACTGCTTGCCAACCAGCTCCTATTGCCACACCTGCAATCATTCGAAAATAATCAAAATGAAAAACAGAAACAGAAGGTTATGAATATCTCATTTCAAGGAAGTTACAGTGATTACCAGAAAGAACAGGCTGAATATCGTTAGTGACAATGCAAATACATGTCAAGGTTGTTAGCTGTTTTACAACAAGTTGGACCTCAGGATCGCTTGAAAATAAAGCAGGGTAACTATATTTCGTGAACAGTAGAATGATCACAAAGATGACAGCGACAGTGAAAGACGACGCAACAGCTACAATAATTGATAATTTTGCTGCTCTTGGATGACCTGCTCCTAGCTCATTTGATACTCTTATGCTGCAGTTCAGATCAAATCACTGTTAGTTCTAATGTTGTTCCCTTCAATTACTCAATCTTTTGATTGTTCATTATATGAAGGCCTCTGACAAACCTTACGGCTACATTCATTCCAACGGCAATCATCATTACCCAAGACAGTATATTGGTGCTGCAGATAAAATAAAAAGGAGAAGAAAATAAATTAGTCGATATCAATTATCAAGTAACAGTTCAGTTAAGTTAGGAATGTAAAAATTGAACCGAACTGTCGAATTGGAATCAAACTGTTGGAACCGCCATGTCGGGTTCCAGTATCGATTCCATAAATCATGGAACCGTAAACTGCCGATTTCGAACTGGAACCACCGGTTTGTAACCTAAACATCACCGGTTTCGATCTCACTAATAGTCATTTTTCAATCGCATAATTTTATTTTGATTATTACCACATCAGCAGTTTAGATTTTTACAATTTCTACCAAACTCAGACAATCATATAATTTTATTGAGGCCTTGAAGACGTACCATACAGACAAGGCATCGATCGAGATTTCTGCATTCTTCAGATATCCTGCCATGAGTATCAGAGCCATATAATACCTTAGTTCCAAGCTGTAAAATTTTCAATTGTAAATAATCCAAATATCATTAAACTACTTTCGACCTTTCCAATCTCCATAAACATCACAGAGTTAAATAATCACAATCATATCATTACCGTTATAATTGATATAAAGTTTATGCGCCCGACCATACACATATATATATGTAGACTTATGAACAATACAGATTGTGAACTCTCAAAAGTTCATATGATTATAAAACTCTCAATATTCTTCAACATGAAATGCATTTCTAGTAGTTTCAGACGAAATGAAATATATTGAATGGTAGTGCTACAGAAAACAGCTTCACCCAATTGTCAACCTTGTTTTTGGCGACACAACTGTTCTCAAGTGTGGCTGGCTAAGATTTAAGAGACTAATTCTATCACAAGAAAATCTATCAGACTTATTCAGAAATGGTAAAAAATTTTCATCCTACGTTTTAGCTTGTACTCTTCCAACATCGTGTGTTTAGATAATTACATCAGTTCTATGGCATATAAGCTTGTCTTTTAATTGCAACTATTGAGTCTACTCAGTTTTGACGCAGAGTGTGATTTACCAAAGCATGACGGCTGAAGCCAAAGACAACTTGACAAAACCCCATAGATCATGAAAAGCCTTCATGGAAAATCCAGTCCATGCTCGGGCGCGAGTATGGATAACTATGTAGAAAAACTGTGCTGCATCAATAAGCCACCAAATAACATTGAGCGAAACCGCAGCACCAACCAACCAATCCTAACTTCAGCTTGAACATTAACAACCAGCTGAAAATCATGTTCACCAGACAGCCCGGGCAGCAATATAGGACATAACCACAATCATGCTCTGAGCTTGCAAGAACTTGGCCATTGGAAAATTCAATGCATATGCAAATAATTGTGGGATCATCCATTGAGCTAATCTACCTGCTGCCTCGGGCTTTTTACCAAAGAATTATATATTAAAATGATATTTTCCATTTTAAGGTTAGTGAAAAGATAATTCTTAAAAAGGGTGAAAAAAAAATATTTCCCATTTTAGAGTGTTTTTATCATTATCTAAAATTAGGGTTTGTCGACATCAATCCCAATCATTTGAAATCATTTAGTAATTATTAAAGTTAATTGTCCAAAATTGGTGTTTGTGAACATCAATTAAACTTTTCACCATCCACATCTCAATCATTTCAAATGATCAAGAAATTATTAACCAATTATTATAATTAATTGTTCAAAGTTTCATCTTATGGGCTTAAGTTATATAATTCCCCATTCAAGCATCATTATACAACTATTGACATAATAATTAGTGAAAATAAATAATTATGCAGTAATAATTAATGTAATAATCAGTAAAAATAAATAATTATGTATGAAAAATTATTTAAAAAATAAAATATTTAATAATAATAAAATACAAATTACATAAGTATTTAAAGAAATATAAATATTAAGTATGAAAAAAATTATACAAATCTACGGAGATGGACTACTGTCGTATTGCTGATTTCTTCGAACAACTGTTCGAAGACCAACATCGTGTCATTGTTGGTGCTGTTCAGTATTCATCGGAATATGAGCCGACCATGGCTAACGTAGTCTATTGTCACGTCGTATGTCCTGAGGTGACGTAAAAACAGGAGCGTCCATATGCATAGCCGCATGATAGGAATTGAATGATTGGCGATGCATGAATGGGTCCTGAGTCGAGAAAGAAGGAAAAATGTGTGAACGATGGGAAGAAAAAATCTTGAGATGACAGTTGGGACGAACCGACATCAGACCTACGTGGTGGATTAGGAAAATAAAAATCTTAAAACATTTTACCACGATTTGAGGGATGTCGAACCGGAACCGACTGAACCGGAACCAGCTATTCAGAACCAGAATCGGAATCGGAACTAAACCGTCCTGAATCAGCTATGAACCAGAATCGGCGGTTCGAACCGTTTTAACACCTCTAGGACCCGTATCCTCTCTTGTTGTTAAAAATAAATAATTATGTTAAAATAAATAATTATGTATTAAAAATTGTTAAAAATAAAAAAATATGAAATATTTAATAATAATAAAATAAATATTGCATAAATATTAAATAAAAAAAATATATTAAGTATAAAAAAATTATACAAAATTATGGAGATGATTGTTATCATATAACTGATTTATTTGAACAAATGTTTGTAATATCTTACTAATAATATTTAATAAATATATTAATTTTTAATTTTACATTATATGAAATAGTTTTAAATTTTTTTAACAAAATCAAAAAATTCGTGAATATCTTCATTAGTTCGCGAATTTTTTTGTAAACAAAATTCTAAACTCAATACAAAATTTAGTTAAAACTAAAACCCATAAATTTTAAATTAATTGAGCTAAAAAAATTTTAAAACTCTGAATCGATTACTGTCCTATATAGGGACGTGATTGGATTTCTTGTTCGAGAAAAAAAAAATGAATAACAAATTCCAACAACCAATCAAAAGGATAACTTATGTGGAAAGATTAGATTCTTACAAAAGAGTTGTACGATTTCTTTCAGGAATTTTTTTCTTACATTTGATTTTGTTATTGAATAAGATTATGTTATTTGATTTATCTCAAATTTTTTGATTTAGAAGCAAGCTAATACACCTTAGAGAAATAACGATTGATGTCTAACAACAGAGAGCTTAAAATAATCAAGCATGTGTCGTGGTTAAAGAGCTTATCAATTATAAATTTTTTAAACCAATCCAATTCTTCTCTCTTGAAAATAGGGATGACAATAAAACCTGTACTTGTGGGGACCCAGTCCGAACGGGACAAATTTTTTAACATTTGACGAGAAACCGGACGGGGTACAGGACAACCGAAAATTAATAACAACGGGGATGGAGCGGGGTTGGTATTTAATACACCCGCCCCATTTCCTGCCTCGAACCCGCTATATAAACATATATAAAAATAATATAATATATATAATATAATGTAAAATATATTATATTTTGTTTAGGTATTTTATTACAAAAAGTATAATCTAAGCACTTGTACTTCATTTTTAAATTAACTATTGATTATACTATCTATTACATATTTTAGACTATTATAATTATAAAGAAATATATATTTTATAAATAAAAAAATTATATAACTAAAAGACGGGGCGGGACGGGGATGGGATATTAGTTTTAGTTTCATAACCCGATGGGTTACGAGGCGGGGATGGGGAATGAAAATTTTTTGCGGGGCGGGGATGGGGCCATAATCCGACCTAGACCCGCCCCATTGCCATTCATACTTAAAAAGTGTAAAAATCTTTGTCCTTCCTTCATAATTTTTTGTTCATTTAGTTTTTAATAAATAATTTATGAGATAATGACATAATTACTATCGTTAATACTTTCGCTTAATTAAACGAACAGATTAAAGACAATATGTTTGTAGCTGCAGTATTTCTCACCAGAGGAAGTTCAAGTTGAAGTTCACGTGCATGTGTTCTGCATTGCTTCTCGATGATGCAAGTTGTGTGCCATGTCTGCATAACAGAAAGTTCAAGAATCGGTTATTTCCCGCCTAAAAGAGAGAGCAAGATTCATTCTATAAATACTGTGTTTAGCTTGATTGCCCTCAATCTCTTCTTCCAGCTCTTATTTTCTTTATTACTTAGATTTATAACATACGACAAAGGCAAGAAGAAAATAATTTAGAAATCCTCTATATAATTATTTCACTTAATTTATTGAAAATTTGAGGACTGAAAAATTATTAGTGTTATTATTCAAGAATGACAAAAGTTTTTAACCTCATAAAAAATAATAAATTATACGTCATTGCCCTCAACCTCATAAAAGATACTGTACTATAGTATTAGATAATATAGTTTTAACCATAAAATTATTCCAATCCACCAATTTGGTGAGCTATAATTCATTGTTTTCTTTTTCATTTTTAACAATGAGATTAGGGGTGGGCATTCCGTCAGTTCGGTTTGAACCGAACCGAAATGCCAATAAACCGAATAAACCGAACTCTTTATGCAAACTGAACAAACCGAATCGAATTTTAGTTCGGTTTTTAACCGAACCGAATTGGTCGGTTTGTTCGGTTTAACCGAAATAATTTCCTTCCATTTATTTTTTTTATTTTTTTTACTTATTTTTAAAGTATTTAGTAGTCTTTTTTTATTTAATTACAACTTACCTATTTTATTTCAAGTCTAGATTAATTTTGAACTAAAATTTAAATAAAAATTCTAATTAATAATTCAAACAAATGAATTAACATATTTAAAATATATATAACTTTTAATTTTTTTTAAAAAATTTCGGTTTATTAGGTTTGTTCGGTTTATTCGGTTTTCAAAAATGAAAACCAAAACCAAACCGAATAAACCAAACAAACTGACTAATAAAACCGAATAAACTGAACCAAAAAAACCAAATTCACTTCGGTTCGGTTATGTCCACCCCTAAATGAGATAACCACAACAACTCATAACAACCGATACCGATGCATTGCATTAAAAAAACCAAAACAAACATGGTTATTTTAAAATTATACATAACAATATTACGTTTACCCATGATCAATGGCTGAGCCATAATTTTTTTATAACTAGTGCACCAACAACGACGTTTCAGGCTTCCGAGGAATTCTGAGGTCTCATTATGTTGTTGTTTTGTTTGTGCCAAAACTTGAGAACTTAATTAAGACAATGTTATAAAAACTAAATCGAATCGATTGGTCTAATCGGTGAATTGACACAATTTTTTTAAATATTAAAATTTTTATAATAATTTTGAAAATTAAACAATTTTATATATTTATTTATTTATATTCTTTTTAAATTAACGGTTTGACCAGTGAGCCACCGGTTCGACCACTAAATCAATCACTCAAACCCTTTTCCAATTTGATCACGGTCCAACTCTGATAATATTGAATTGAGGTAGGATAATTAAGATATCCTACATGAAGTTCGAGAACAACAATATCATTAAAATAGTTTATCGACTTTAAATTAAGAAAATTATAATATAAAAGTATGTAGAAAAAATTGAGAAATTTATAAAAATAAATAATTTTTAAAAATAATATATGATAATTTTAATGAATTATATATTGTTCATTAAAATTTAAAAACTTTAATCATTTAAAAAAAATATCAATGTATAAATACAACATAAATAAAATTTAAACTAAAATAAAAATAAATTCGATATATTGAATTTTCAATTTTATTTAAAGGTAATTCATTAATTTAAAAAATAGTTTAAAATATGGACCATGAACTTGTTAGATAAATTTTTAGTTAGATAAATTTTTAGTTAGATGCTTTTTTGATTTTTTGACAACACAAAAATTAAAGACTCTTTTTTAAATATTTGGCCAATTCTTTTTTCTTTTATTTTTAATGTTTTGTCACACTTCCCAAAATTGTCTATGTCAAACCCCATCTCACAGTCACAGCCAACATGGTCTTTCTCTCTCTCTCTTGGTCATCTCATCCGGTATCCCAGACACATTGGTTTAGACTAATTCGGGCTCGGAACGAAAGTCACAACTCCTTTCTCACAAGATGCGACTCCTTTAGGAATCGAACCCAGGCGCTACCCAAGTGCAA
The DNA here is from genome assembly GCA_948193385.1 of Breynia disticha f. nivosa. Classification (NCBI taxonomy): domain Eukaryota; kingdom Viridiplantae; phylum Streptophyta; class Magnoliopsida; order Malpighiales; family Phyllanthaceae; genus Breynia; species Breynia disticha. The sequence goes on from CANYCX010469501.1 coordinate 7,352, forward strand.
GACCTTTAGAAGGACTAGATTGTCACTCCAATAAACTCCTTGTGATTTTTCTCTCTCCCTAAAACCATATAATGTCAACGATTTTGTCGACCTCCCTCTCTGATGAATACAAAATCCGCATCCGAACGCGAAACAAACTTTCTAAATTTATCTCTCCACTCGCATTTTGTTGGTGCACCAACTACATCACAACTGTCGGTCAATAGAGTGCACCATCAGGGAATTCAAAATGGCGACCAAACTGGTGAATCGGGCCGATTTTAATTATTAAAAAAAATTAAATAATATTGAAATGAAATAATTTTGTATATATTTGTTTAGTTATGTTATTTTTAAATTATCAATTCGATTAATAAACTAATCATCAATTGTTTTTTAGATTTTGATTGCTTATCTAGTTCTAATAACATTGCTCATTCCGTCTCATTTTTCTGAAAAAAATCTCAAGCTGCAAATGAACTGGTTCTAATAACATGGCTTGAAGTTCCATTTGGGAGAATGTTTTAGGAAGTATAAGTAAAGATTGGAAGTGGCGTTGTCAACTTTGTTAACAAGCAAACTCAAATTTAAAACACAGCCATTAATAAAATTTATATATGTATATACATCTCTCTCTCTCTCTATATATATATATATATATATATATATAATCATCATTTTTTTTCGTTATATTAGGACACTTCGTTGTCTTCTACTATCTATTGAATCTGAAAAATAAACATAAAAATAAGTTTATATGTGTTAATTGATTTATATGCATCCAACAAAGGCTGCTTGGATATTTTAAAAAAGATTTTAGTGAAAATTATAAAATTATTTTGTTTAAGACATTAAATGAGTCTATATGCATTCAACATCATATATATGTCTATATTTTTTTTTGTATGTGTCCTAAAAAAAATACAATAGTTTAGCAAAAAATAAAAAACATTTTTGTGCAAGGCTAAAATGAGTGTATATGTGTTCAGATATATACATGGATCTAAAATGGTATTTTTTTTTGTGGTTTAAAAAATAATTAATTGTTTTAGAGAAAATTAAAACCTTTTGTCTAGCATTAATTGAGTCTTTATGTGTTATGCTTTACATATGTGTCTAAAAATATATATTTGTGTGTCTTAAAAAATATAATTGTTTAGAAAGAAATACTATATATATAAAATGAGTCTCTATCTTATAAATGAGTCAAAAATATGTTTGTATTTGTCTTATAATAAAGATTATGTTTCTTAAAAACTTTATTTTTTATTTGAATAAAAAATATTTATTGATATATTTTTAGACATGTATTTTTTTACTTTTAGAAATAAATAAAATAAATCCAAAGGACATATATTTATTTAATTTTTTGATAAATTTATCAAATTATCATATTTAGTATTGCATATTGTTATTTTTATTTAAACAGTAATGAAACAACGTACCTAATTAATTTTTAATGTTGAATATTTCTATTGTTGTTCTTGATGGATAATTATGCGTTGGATACAAGTAGATTTTCTTTATTCTTCTTTTCGGTTTTAAATGATTTTGAAATCTGTTTTTGTTGTTTTCTTCAGATGATGTGTTTTTTAGTAGAATTTCGTGAGATTTTAGATTGTGTTTGCAAGTTTTATTTTTAATATTAAATAGGGAGTGATAAGTATTTGTTTGGTTAATATTTATTTCTTAATTCAAAGAGTTGTTACAATAAGATTTCACAATACATAAAAATATTCTTATTATTTTTGTTTGATACATTTTTAAATGATAAAATATTTTAAAACATGTCAAACATGTGTAATTGTGTGTTTAATGTTGAATGGAGGTTAAAATGTAGGCGTTTAGGGCAAACAGTAAGCGATGTTGTATTGAATGTTAGAAATGTTGAATGGAGGTTAAACGTAACTGTTTGGAAATGATCTTGCGCAGAAATGTCTGATATGTTTAGCAGAACCAAGACAAAATCTCAGAAAGCGACTAACCACAGCCTTAGATCTAAGGTCGATTCTTGAAATTCCAAAGATTCACACACCTCCATTCATTCAAGAGGTGAGCCGCCTTTCTTTTCTGCTGTTCACACAGTGTAGGTGAGTCTGAAGTTCTTGTAAATTTGACATCTTTTTTACTGCTTTTTCGAGAATGGTTGTTGGATGTGATTGTGAGTCTTCCAAAACGTTGCAGCAATGCATTGCATTATTGGAGGAAAAAGTTCCAATTTGACATAAATGTTATTCGTCTTGGTGAACATTGATGAACATTTCATTTATGTAAAGCTCAAAAGATGGATCCAAAAAGACATAAAAAAAAATGAAATATTGTAATCACAATCATAAATTAAACTAACCTCTTTGATTCAATCTGTTCTGCGACCATAAAAAATAAGATGCAAGTTTGTGCCAATCGGCATTCCGGACCAACTTCTCTGAGAAAACCAAATATATTATGTCAGCGGCGGAGCCAGAAGATTTTTATAGTGCGTGCATCGGACTATCGGCGAGATAAAAAATACGCTTATAAACCAACTAGTAACTTAAAATCAATACCCAGCCTCTGTAAAAAATTAAAATATTTCATCGATATTATAAGGTAAAATTTTATATTTAATTCAAAATTTAAAATATTTTACAAATAAAATTATAAATGTTTAATTATAATTAGTTAAATTTGGAGACTTAATTAAGTGAAAATAAATTTTTAGTTGTAAAGTTAAACGAAAAAAATATAATAATTCTTATACTGAATTTAAGAATTTAATACTCCATCTGTTTCTAAATAATTGTCCATTTGATAATGAACACAAATTAAGAAATCACTTTAATAACAAGAAAATATATTATTTTACCCGAATGTAAGAAATAAATGATAACAATTATTTTTACAATAATTTATAGTAATTTATACTATATATATTTTTTTGTCTCTTCATAGTAATTGTTTCTCTTTTTTAATTTTTTTCCACCAAAGCAATCCTCAATTTGATGATATCTCTGCTGATTCTTCTTGTTTTTGGAAAAGGAGTTTTTCTTTGATTTTTTTGAACTAAACACATAAATAAATGAGAAGAATATTTTAGAAAAAAAAATGTACTAAATTTATAAAAAAATATTTATTTTAAAACAAAATTTTGTATCTAAATAAACACTTATTTAGTAACAGATATAGTATGTTGTTACCAATTAATTATCTTATTAAAACTGAATTTTTTTTTTGTATTTTTTTAAATACAATCCTATCTTTTTTTTTTGACAACTAATAGAGTGTTCATTAATAGAAGTCACCGGTAAGAGCGGTGAAAGTACAATTATGTGGGATAGAGTCCCATGAATGACAACCTGAGAAAGAATTCGCGGCACAGACAAAGGTGTGTGCCACTGAATTCGCAGTTCGCCGAATGAATGTAACTCGAACATTGACAAGAGTTACTAGTGAAAAGATACAATCAG
>CANYCX010469575.1:0-16195 GCA_948193385.1 Breynia disticha f. nivosa
ATTTTATTTGTTTCATCATTTATTTCAATTAGTTGTTTTATAATTTGAAAATCAACAATCATTTCGATCGATTAGATAATAAATTAAATTGAGAGTAGTAGTACTTGACCGGACCCGTGGATACAACACTCGACACTTCATTTTACTATACTATATGCGATAGGTGCGCTTGCCTTTATCACATTTCTTTAGCATCGTTTAAAGACGTGTCACATCCCTGGATGCATATCATATGGAGTATTATATTCTCCATCCAAAATCTCAAACCTGAGATCATTTACCTCTAATACACATACCATAAAACCTAAAATTAGTAATTCATCCACCAATTGGAATGGTCAACACCTTGATCAATCAGTTCGATTGTCTCAATACACCTCATATCCTTTTTCTGAGCTACTTGAATCTTATGAAATAATATTGGGCTTATTAACAAGGTAGCAATCAATATAATGGATTTTGATAATTCTAACTTTACATTCAAGCTTCATAAAGATATTGATAGGGCCAATAATGCACATTTATTCTATTCATTTTTTGTGATCTTCATGACATTTTATTAGAGAAACCATATGATTTTATAAGCTTATGATTGGTTTTGGTTTTATCTAGGTTTATTCTGAGAACATGAAGATTTACCATGTTTTGATGGAAAATCATGGTTTGAACGAGGCCATTTGGAGGCTTGAACATAGGAGTCCCAAGCGTGGATTGGAGCCTAAATGTTGGTCAAAAGGTGCATTATGATCAATCCATTGATAGCCATGAATGAGAGATGGATTTTTCTTTCAAGAAAAGGAAGGAAAAGTGGGCAGAAGGTGAGTCACGAACGTGACTCACCATAACCACGTTCGTGAATCACCCTAATGTACCTAAAAGTTGTCCAGAAAGCTAACCACGAACGTGGTTCAATTAACCACGAATGAAGCTGGCTCGTGACTCCTCCTTGAAGCAGCAAAATATTGGTCAGAAGGTGAGTCACGTTCGTGACTCACCATGATCACGAGCTATACCATTCATGACATGGTTTGGAGGTGCAAAATTGAAGCCAAACTTGGACAGAAACATCATCACAAACGTGGCTGGGGAGCACCACTAACGTGACTGAAAATCTTATGAAAAATCAAATCCAAAGTTTAGGTAGAAACATGATAGATTTTTGCTTGAGGATTATCCTTACCAAGGTTGGTGAGGATGCCCTCACTATTAAATTTATAACTTTAAATTTGGGCGTTCATTCTCTATGTAACATGTATAAAATTATGTAATTTTAAAAAAAAGTTACATAATATAAAATTACATTTTCATGATGTAACAAGAAATTTTCATAATGTAACATAAAAACAAAAGTAACATAGTTTTTCAAAGGATTCTAAGTATATTACATAGTATTCTCACAAACACAGTGGTGAGAACACTTTTTATGTTTCCTCACCCAAGAATTTGCCATGAAACATACTTCCATATTTTAATTTTTACTATAAGGGAAAATCTTTTTCTTTTTTCTTTAAACAACTATTTTCTTATTATTTGACTTATTTCCCTATAGAATATTGGAAAATTGAAAAAAATTAGTTCTTGAAATCAAATTAGACCTGGCAATTTAGGTTGTCAGGTCAGGTTTTTGTTGAGTCAACATGACTCATTAACACGGCTAACCTAAACACAAACCTGACCCATTTAATAAATGGGTTAGAAAGTACCCAAATCTGATCCGTTTAATAAACGGATTGATAGGTTGGCCCATTTAACTGACATAATTAGATAAGATTGACAATTTCTTACCTGATAACATGATTAAAGAGTACACGATTAGACATGGCACAAATGACACGAATTTAATTTTTCTAATGTTTATGTCATAAATAGTGATATTCGATAGAAAAAAGTCATTAACACGATTGACCAATTTAATTGACACGAATTGTCATGTTTATTTATGTGTTAATAGGTTAAATAAGCTAAAATTTAACATACTTAATATATCTTACCTCAAAATTCAAATCTAAATTCTATTAGATCTTTTTTAAATAGATGCTCTTAATATTTTTTTCCATATGTATCAAATTAAATTTTTGCATATGTTTTCAATATTTTATCTTTTGTCAGCTCAAAATCAAATGGAGTCCAAATAGTACAGTTAAAAAAGGGAGTATAAATACACAAAAGGAAAAAAGGGAAAAGAATAGTTAAAAGAAGTTCAAGAGAGTTGTAAAAGGACCAGGAAGAGATGAAATACAAAAGGATAATGTCTAAAACCTTTTTTTAACTGAATGTCTAAAGCCTCGTTCATTCTACCTTATATATATATGTTGGTATAATTATATGGTAAGAATAATGGCCCAACATATGTTTATTGGTCATAAGAGATGTATATATATACAATTAAAGAGATGAGAAATACAAAGTATTATAAATATACAAGAGTTATATTTGTGTAGGAGTTTTTATCGGTCTTAGAGTCCCTTACACTCAACTCCCCTTCAAGCTGACGGTGGGAAAACGCAATGTTAGCTTGTGACGATGACTTTGAAAATTGAGCTTTGACAATGGCTTTGTTAATAAATCTACTATTTGATTGTCTGTGGATATGTACCCAACTTATAATTTTTTTCTTACGAACAAGATCTCGAACAAAATAAAATTCAATCTCTAAGTATCTGGATCGAGTATGAAAAATTGGATTACCAGTTATGTAAGTAGCACCTAAGTTATCACACCACATTTTTGGAAGATGAGACGACGAAAAACCAATTTCTTTTAATAGTGAGATGAGCCAGAGAGTCTGACTTATAGCACTGGTGATAGATCGATATTTAGCTTCTATTGACGAGCGAGAAACTGCTCTTTATTTCTTTGAACCCCATAAGATTAGATTTGGTCTAGCATAGATGGAAAATGTACAGGTAAACTTACGATCATTTTTATCACCAATGAGATTGGCATCACAGTAAATAGAAAGGGTCAGATTTGTGTTGTGTCAAAACTATATACCCATTGAAGTGGTACCACCAATGTAGCATAAGATACGCTTAACAGCCATCCAATTTTGTAATGTCAAGTTATGCATAGTTGAGAAACTTTATTGACAGCATATGATAAATAAGGTCTGGCAATACACTAATATTGAAGGCTCCCAACCGTTTACTGATAAAGAGTAGATTCGAATGGTGTAATTAAGTCTACAAGACTAGCGGCAGAGGTAGGACATATGTATGAGGGTGTAACGCCTCAAATATTTTGTCATAAAATGTGTGAAAATGTAAAAATGTTAGTGGAAAATGGTCTAGCAAACAGTTTGCCTAAACATTTACCAAACTGTTTTGAAAAAAGAGCCGAATTATTTTGCGCTGAACAGTGGATGAAATGGATGAGCAAACGGTTTACACAAACTGTTTCAAAAATTGTTCCAGACTAATTGAGGGATAAAACTAATAGAACGTGAAATATTGGAGAGAAGGAACAAAATTATATAGAGAGACCCTCACGACCTTCTTTCATTCCACCATCAATCCTTGCCACTTTCAAAGCTTTAAACACCAAATTCCACCCCAAAAATATAATCTTGTGTGATTCTTGCCTAGGAAGCAGAGTATTCCATGAGTCATGACAGGAGAAAGGTACCCTAAACTTGTTACATGTATGGATGGTTAAGTCTAGGGTTGGGAAAATTGGTACATTTGAGTAAAATAGAGTGAATGGAACAACTAAGCATAAAAGGAAAGAGGTTAGGGTTTAATTGATGAGGTTTTGTGGAATTAGAGAGTTTAGGGATTTGGTAATTTGGTGGGTTTAGAGTGAATTCCAGGGTGGGGGGAAGGAATTGTAAAAGAGAGACAAAAAGGATTAAGGCTTTAAGGTTAGGTAGCAGAGAGGTTTTAAAGATCAAGGGAAATTTGGGGATTTTCCATGATACAAGTTCATCCAAATATTAACATGTAAAATTGTTAAACAAAATGTGTAGGAGCCAAAGCCACAAAAGAGCCAGAGCAGCCGCTAGAGGAGCCCACCTAGATTCAGAGGTAGGTATATGGCCCATCATTTACTTATCCATATCTAGTCTATGCATGGTTAAATAGGTTGGCCTAAAATGTGTAATCATGAATGTTAAATATGAAGCCAAACCTTGAGTATCTTTGTTTGTTGTATGTGGCTTGTTGTTTGATGATTGAAGTGTGGCTGATTTGCTTTTATTTCCATGATATGGATGCATTTATATGAGCTAGCATGTGTATGCCAATGTGTAGAGAAATGAATCTATTGTATGCTTAGTTATGTCGACTAATGGTTGCAAAAAGGTGAGTGTTACACATATGCATTTATGACATTCATGTATGTGGTATAGATGCATGGTAGAATTAAAATAGGAACATGAAATTTAAAGGCCACACATGTGTTGATTGAGAATATAGAGAGAAAAGTGTAGGCCGACCCTTGGTTGGACAACTTAGATAGAAATAGCAATGTGAGACTGAGTAATTCTAAGCATATATATTAGGGAATGGAGAGCATCATATGAGACGGAGTAATTCTAAGTGTATCGATGCTCTGTTGATCAACTTACGTAACAATGGCAATGTGAGACTGAGTAATTCTAAGCACATGTGCCATGGCTGAGGGTGTCATATGAGACTGAGTAATTCTAAGCATATTGACATCCATTTGCACAGCAAAGAATGAAAATGGTAATGCGAGACTAAGTATTTCTAAGAGCATATACCTCGAGTTATAAGGTGTCATGTGAGACTGAGTAATTCTAAGCACATCAATACTGGTTGATCAACGAGAAGAGGGGCAATGTGAGATTGAGTAATTCTAAGCACATAGGCCCCAGGTAAAAAGGTTTCATACCAGATTGAGTAATGCTAAACGTATGGGCACAGTTGAACAACCAATGGGAAAGAGAGAGAGGATCCTCTAAGTGTGAGAACATGTAAGGTTGGGAAAGAAGGGGAGAGACATGTCATTTATATAATGCATATACATAGAATGTACTATTGTTTAATTGAGAAGGTGAATGAACAATTCGTGTATCAATTTTATTTGTGATTTATGAATGATGATTTGCGATGTTGGATGTGAAATTTGGATGAATTAGGTTTTGGTATAGATATGGTAGGGTGAGATGTTATTTTTTGGTGCATGCCAATGAGAAATGTGAGTGTGTATGTGCGATGCTTGAGAGTTTGTTGTGTTGACTATTCTAAGTTGCTGGAAATAGGTAGAATCAGGTGGGGAACGGGCTGAGAAACGGGTAGTGGAGACCGTTTTCCTTTCCGTTCCACTTCCAGAGCTTTCAAGGAGGTCTAAAATGGTTTTTGGAATGGGTTGTGTAAATATTTTCCAAAACCGTTCAACTTTCAGAGATTTTGTGGAAGGTCAAAATGGGTTACGAAACGGTTTACCCAAACCATTATTAAACCTGTTTCACTTCTAAGGGAAAAATAAATAGGACAGAACAGGTTGGGAAATGGTTTGCACAGACCGCTTCCTAAACTGTTCCCATATAACAAACAACATGATTCTACTCCAAATAACATATTCGAGGGGTTAAGATAAATGAGTAGAGTACCCGTGAGTGAAGGACGATAACCTAACCAGTAAGGTAGGATAGAAATTGAATGAACGAGTGTATTAGACTTTATATGGTTAGGTAAGTGACGAGAAGGACATATGTTTACTCAGTTATGTACTCACATTTTTCTGTGGTTATGTTTGTGTGCAGATACTAGGGAGGCTTTGCGTAGACTGCTTACTTTCTACGCTAATTCTTTTGGAGATTCTTAGGGACTATCAATGTGAGGTCGGGGATTTAATGCACACTTTGCTTTTAATAAAAGTATTTTGTAAACATGATATCTCATACTATTTCTTGGATACCCACCGTGTACGGCTTTTCCCCAAGACATCAAGTTTTGTTTACATTTTATAAAGCAATGATTTTATAAGTTTCTTTCATTTCTATTTGATCGACTCTCGAGGTTTTATGCATGTTAGTGTCTGCATATAATAGGTTAAGGTTTATTTTGTTTTTTAAAAAATAGGGCAAGGAAAATGAGAAAACAATCTATTAGTAGAAGAAAAGGATTTTGGAAATTGAGCATCATAGAGGGATCCACCAGTGCTCTTATAGTTTTGGAGTTTGTCATATTGGTTGATTAAGTCTCTAGCATATTTAGATTAAGTGAGCAAGACGCCATCTTTATCCCAAAGCGCCTTCCTCTATGCCAATGAAGTAGTGTAATTGGCCCAAAACTTTAAGAGAAAAACTTGACTTCAAGTAACTAATTAGTTGATCAATAAACTGTTGAGAAGAGCTGGTGAGAAGGATGTCATCAACATATGTTAAGAAGTAAGTCTTAATACCCTCCTTGTTGTAATAAAAGAGCAATTGATCTATATGAGAGCCTTTAAAAAAAATTTGAGCAAAGAGTCTTTAAGACAGCTGAACCATGAGCGAGGAGCTTATTTTAGACCATAGATGAATTTCTTCAATGAGCAGAAGTGATTCAGTTTTGTAGAGTCAACAAAAATGGTAGGTTGTGTCATGTAGACTTTTTCCTTCAATTTTCCATTTAAGAAGGCATTGGAGAAACCTAATTGTATAACATTCCTTTTTTGTGAAACAGTAATAAATAATATGAATCTGAGAGTGGCAGATTTAATTACTAAACTGAAGTTTTCAGTATAGTCAATGTCGGGTCATTGATTAAATCCTTTGGCCACCAAGCGAGCTTTGTATTATGAAATAGGACCATTAGAATTCTTTTTGATCCAAAAAAACCATTTACAACCGATGAATTTTTTGGCTTGATCGCAAGGAATAAGAATCTATGTATCATTACGGAGTAAGGCATCATATTTAGCTAACACTACTTTGCGTCAATGCAAAAGCTTATTAGCTTGTGTGAAAGAAGTTGAAGTGATTTCATAAGCAACAATAGTAGTAAAGGAATGGGGTTTAAGAGAGCCTATTTGTTGACGTGTCACCATTGAGTGTGTTTTAGTGACAATGTCAGGTAAAGGTGTTTGCCGAGATGCTTGAGTTAAATCCACAATGAGTTTGACTGTGAAGTTGTGCGAAGATCATTGGTTGATGAAGTGTGTTGCGATTGTGTGCAACAAGAATTAAATGATTGAGTGTTGGTGGATGGGTCGGAAAAAAGTGGAGAGAACGATGTCATCGAGCAGGTTGTGCGTTAGATTGGTCGTCACATGCAGAAGCTGGTTGGTGATGGGTGGCAGCCACTTATTGAGTGAGGGGATTTAGAGGAGCCTGCACAGGTGCTAGGTGATGATGATGTATGGCAACAGAGGAGTTGTGTTTATTTGTTGGAGTTACACAAGCAGGTGGCGGTGGATATATGGCTACAATAGGATTATGCTAGGTCAGTTGAGGTGTACACCATGTGCTTGATTGTGCATGGCTACAGGTGGGAAATTAAGTTGTCGGTCAAGTTGTGATGGTGTGGGTTGGAGTGGCAGCAATGTGACTTGTTGGGTTGTGGACGATGGGGATTTATGGTCATCATTTTTTGTAAATTTCAAACCTGCAAAAGGAAATATAGACTCGTCAAACTAAACATGATGGGAGATAAATATTTTATCAGAAGAAAAATCGAGACAACATAACCCATTTTGAATTTTTTATATCCCAAAAAGACATGCTCAGACCATCTTGTGTCAAGTTTGGTTTTGGTATAAGGTCGTAACTATGGATAATAGAGACACCCAAATATACAGAGACTATGGAATAAGGTTTGGTGCTAAATAAAATTTAGTGAGGGGATTTATAGTCTAAAAGAGGTGTAGGCAATTTATTGATAATGTAATTAGCACAATCAAAGGCAGATTTCCAATATTTCAAAGGAACTTTGGATGTGTGAAGTAGCAAAAGAGCAGTTTCAACAATGTGGCAATGTTTTCTTTATGCACAGTCATTTTGTTCTGGTTTATGGGGACAGGAACTACATTGAGCAATACCATGCTTGGTGAGATATGGTGTGAGTGCTTGGAATTCACCTCCTCAGTCTGGCTGAAAAGAGTTAAGTACCAAAAAATCATTCTACAAAATGATGAAATTTAGTAAATTCACTGTGAATCTCAGACTTGTGTTTGATAAAATAAATTCAAGAATATTTGGAAGTGATCATGAAACAATGAATAATATCGAGAACCATCAACTGCATTACTTGGAGAAGGTCCTTAAACATCACTACAAATTAACTCTAATGGCCTAAAAAGATGAAAGTTGAAATGGCAGTTTATGACTTTTGCCAACATAGCAACCATGACATAATTTAGACTCTTTAGAATTAATAAAAGAAAGGGAATCGTCTTTAACAACTTGATAAACAATAGGATAACGACAGTGACCAATACGTTGATGTCACGTAGAAATAGCTATATGAGTTTGTGGGGGAGTAGGTGATTGACGTTGTAGAGGTAAGACATAGACACCATCTTTATACTGCCCTTGACACAATATAGTCCCTGTGCGTAAGTCCTTAACAGAAAATTTATCATGAAAGAATTCAACAGAAACTTAATTAGCACGTGTAGGAGCATGCACAGATAAGAGATTATGAAAAGCACGGGGAACACAAAGAATATTAAACATAAGTAAGGACATGTTTGAACAAGAAAACATATTTGAGGGACCAGAATGAGAAATTGAAGGAGTTGCACCATTTTCAATTGTAACTTCATTAGTGTCATTGTAAATTGTCGAGGTCTGACATAAGATGATGAGAAGCCCCAGAGTCCACAACCCAATTTTGCAACTTAGGTGTAGAGGATGTGACAACAATATTGGTAGTTGGATGATTGAAGAACCGGCCCGAGGGGCATTGTGGAGATGCATGACCGTAACCATAACACGTGAAAAATTGAAGATTAAAATTAATTTGTGGTGTGGGTCGGGTAAAATGAGATTCTCCTGCGACCACGACCTTGTCTTCCTCTAGAGTATCTTCCACCTCAACCACCTCGTCAATTAAAATTTAGTTAGGATCCTATTGAGTCTAAGCAGTTGGAGCCTCCAAAAGAAGGTTGCTTGGACACGTGGGCTAAGTTGGCACTTGGGTTTAGTGGAGTGATAAGTTGCTCTTCTATTTTTAAGGAAGAAAGTCACTACATCTCACCTTAAAGTTTGACTTTTTCATAAATATCACTTTCTAAAACCTATACCACCATATGTCATCTCTTCAAACTTATTCCACAAATACCACAATCCACCACATATCCACAAAACATCAACATATTAATCAATTTGTGGATATATTGTGGATATATTAAGGATATTGATTTTTTATAAATATCCATAACATATCTACAAAACATCCACATATTGGTAAATGTGTGGATATGTTGTGAATATGACGTGTACAGTGGTTTTTTATAAATATCCACAAGATATCTACAAAACATCCACACATATAAAAAATATTCGCAACATATCTACAAAGTATCCATACATACAAATCGTCCACACCTAACGTGTCATTAAAAACCCTAGCCGCCAACCTATTCACACTTTATCAACAACTTATTCACGTTATCCACAACACATCCACAAATTATATTTCTTTTAATTTCACAAACTCACTTTTTGTATAATGTCAACACTTAACAACTAATTGTTAAACAAATCTCAAAATATTATCATTTAAACTCAACCTCCAATCTCCTTTTAATATTCCAATCTCCTTCTAATGCAATGTCATTTTCCAAAATATATAAAGATTCGATAAATAACCAACACAAAACTTCCAGATCTGGAATTTTATTCACCAATGCGTCTTTTTAATCCTTGGCTTGCTCTCGTCCTGGAACAATTTGTTATCTTCATGTTATTAACTGAGTAGAAGAGCTAAGCCATCAACTTGAAGAATTTCAAAACCGAGAAGACTCATATATTCAATTAGTAAAGTTTATTATGGTATGAATAGAGATCTAATCAAGATGTTTGTGGAACTAACTGTGAGGAAAGTAGTGAACATTCATGACAGATGAATTTAAATGCCACCAAGTCACCAACCCAGCTAAGAACTGTAATACACTCTTAATGCTCCACAAAATATTAAGAGTGTAGAAATGTGATTTATATAGTTTGGTATTTTTAAGACAAGTATTATTTTGATGACATTTAAGGAAAACATTTTAGATGGCATGAGAAAAAAAAAGAAAAATCAAACTTTAAAGTGTTATATATGTCCTTTCCCCTTTTTTTTAATTGAAGCTCCTCGTTTAATAAAAGCCCAAAGAGGTCGTCAAAACTAATACTATCATGGCGTGCATTTAATGCTCGAACAAACGGCCGGTACTGAGTTCCCAAAGCGACAGTAATGTAATCATTGAGGTCATTCGATTTCACAGGTTCATTAAGAGTGACTAATTGATTTGCAAGCAATTTAGCTTTTTACATATAATCTGAGATAGAGTCAGTACCTTTTGATAAAGATAACAATTGCACAAAGATTTTGAATTGGAATGCGAGATCTAGAGACATACGTCCAGGCATCATGAGTAGTTTTGGCACTGACAAACTGTTTATTGATCATATGAGATGTATATATACAATTACAGAGATGAGAAACAGAGAGTATTATAAACATACAAGAGTTATATTTTTGTAGGAGTTCTATCGGTCTTAGAGTCTCTTACATAATAATCAATACATATATATACAGGGTTGTCATCAACTTTAATTCTTTATAGCCAAACCATTATGCAACCATTTTCTCATTATTATGAAAGCCTCTTCCGCATCTCTATCTTCTTCAGGCGACTCAGGACGATGGGCAAATCCATGTCCTCTTCCCTCGAAAATTACCGCCTCTGAACCCTCACCAATACTTTTCTCTAAACTTTTAACCACATCAACTCCACAGAGAGAGTCCTCGCTCCCAGCAATAAATAATACCGGAACCTTTATCTGTGAGCTTAAAGATGGATCCATTCTTGTACCGTAGAATGAGACTCCAACGCCAAAGTATGAATTCTGGTCTCTGGATAGTACCTCAATCACTTTTCCTCCTCCAAAGCTAAATCCAATAATGCCTAGCTTATTTGAGATTCCTACTGCAAGAAATTCTTCAGCCATCCATTTCGTTGATCCATCAATATCTTTGGCTATTCTCTCGGGTTCTTGTCTTGCTAGCCACTCTCCAAGTGAAGCCTTTGACCAGTCTTCAGTCCATGGCCTGCCACGAAATAAGTCTGGCACCAGAACACTGGATTTGTTTGATGAGCAAAACACAAGAAAATCACCATGTCAGTCAAGAACAACCAAAACACAAGACATCAATAAACTAATTTCAAATATTAATAAGGTTGAGCGACTTACTTGTACCCATTGCAGGCAACTCTGTATGCAAAATTTCTTGTTGAAGAGTCTTCAAAACCATAAATATCAGACAAGAGGATTATGCCAATTCCATTATTGTTTTTTACTGCTTTGAAGAGATATGCAGAAAAGCTATCATCGTCCTCACCAATTATGATTTCAGATCCATTAACCAACTCACATGTCTCGTCATTCACATCATTTTCAACTCTTAATAGGCTGCAAGAAACCTTGCAGAAAGCTCTTTCCACAAGTGGTGGCCGGACATTGAACCTGCATTTTCGCTGAAAATAAACTGACACAGTCAAATTGGCTGCAAGTTTGAAGTTCAAGACAAGATTCAATCTGATAAACACTGTTCGCTTGAACAACTTTGTCACAAACATTCTTAGAAAGTGAAATTTCCTTATCAGTTCGTCCCAAAATTATCACAAACATTCTACAGTCTTAAAAACTTGAAAACATGAAGAGCAATAGTATAATATTCATCTGTCAAGTACCAATGAGAGCTACTCAAACCACTATGCAGGCATCTCCCTATACCGTAATTCAAACAGTGGGAATAGTATTACATGTAAAATTCAGATGATAATTAGAAGACGTGAAGGAAATAAATGGTAGTAAAAGATAAGGAAACAAACCGAAGAGGGAAAGGAATGAGATAGAGGGGAATGAAGCCGAGTGGTTGTTGGTGGTATGGATAAAGAAACAGAGGACATTAATGTCATTGTCAATGTCACCCCCATCTTCTAAACAACCGCTGCTGCTTTCCACTTCCAGCTTCAATAAAATGGTGAGAATACCACTAACTTCAAACATTCTTAAAATATCTTTTGGCTTGACTGGTTACTGTCTCTTAACTAAAACTACAAAACGAAAAAGCTATTTGTAACTCTGATAAATTAACCTCCTAATCCGGACCACCGGTCACATTTTGTCTTACCCAAAAATAAACCTTGTTTTATAATTTTATATGGTATGAGATTATATTGTAAAAAAAGGAATTATGTTTGTTTTATTTATGTATTACATTGTAGTTTTTATAGTTGTTTTTTCATGATTTTAAAATATGATAAAAAAATTAAATTATAACCTATTAAATTGGTGGATTATTATAGTTTTGATAATTGTTAGACAATTTTAGTGTTAACATGTATATTATTGGAATATTGTCCAAAGGATAAATAACATGTATATTATCCAAAGTGTATAGGTACTAAGAATACATAAGAACAATTTTACAAAATAGAGTTAAAAAAGATATGTGGGATAAGAATAGTGTTGGAATTTGAAAAAGTGAATATAGATGATCCTGTGTACTTGAGTTATAGAGATTATGGAACAGGTATATACCTTTAATTGAATTTGCTTACAACAATTAGTATCACGACAATATAGGTATGACACTGCATGAAGCTTTATATGAAAGGAAGTGTAGAAGTTCAATGTATTGGGACAAAGAAGGGGAAAAATTTTTTAGGGTCCAGAAACTGGTACAGGAGACGATAGATAAAGTGGAGTTGATTAAAAACAAGTTGTAAGCAGCACATGACAGACAAAAAAATTACTATGATCAACATAAGAGAGAGATGGATTATCAGGTGGGTATAGAATATTCCTGAAGGTCTTACCTAGAGGGGACATTGAGATTCAGGAAGAAAGGGAAGTTGAGTCCTCGGTATATTAGACCATATGAGATGACAAAGTGCATAGGCCCAATTTTTGGATGCTAAATTCGGTCGCTAAACTCATTTAGCGACCAAAATGGGTATTTTAGCGACCAAAAGTTTGGTCGCTAAATTCGTTTTTTTGTAGTGCATTAGTATACAGACCGACATTGCTAAAAAAGTTAGAACAAATTCATAATGTGTTCCATGCCATATGATTCAGAGATACAAGTCTTATCTGACACACGTTCTTTCAGAGTCAAATATCCAAATTTTTTAGAATCTCACTTATGTTCAAGAATCGGTACAAATAGTAGATCAGAATCTCAAATAGTTAAGAAAGAGAGAGAGATCCTAATAATTAAAGTGATATAGATGAATCAAGGGATAGAAGAAAACTAGAAAATCAAGGACAAGATAAAAAGGATCGTCCACATCTGTTTACTGATACATTTTAAGATTTTAATAAACTTGTTAACATATAGAATACAAGAGATATAGAAAACAGAAAGAAATAACAAAAGAAAAGTATAGTTAGTATCAACAAGGGAGAAGAATGGTAACATTCCTATCCTGTTAGTTTATGATTAGTAAATAGACACAAAAACCAAGAATAAATCACATGTATATTGTCCAAAGTGTATAGGTAATAAGAAAACATAAGAACAATTTTACGAAATAGAGTTAAAAATGATAGATGGAATAAATATAGTGTTGGAATTTTAAAAAGTGAATTCAAGTGATTAACATGTCGGCGTGTAATGGACCACAGTGGACGTGTTAAATCTCAATTGGGACAGGAAATTTAAATGGTAACCGTGGTGTGTTACACAGTCATTATATGGCCAACATGGGTCGTGCTATAACACGACACAGTCGTGTTGCGTTGTCAAACATGTAAAAATAGGAAACATTTTAAGCAGGAGGTATCACTTTAACTTATGAAAAATGAAACAAAACAGAGAGAAGCTTCAAAACCTCCCTTCATAACCAAAAACTTCCACGATCAAAACCCTACCATTTTTTATCCTGAGTGTTATAAGGAAGGAGGAAATTGTGGAAAAGTGTTAGAAGAGGAAAGAGGTAGAAAGTTACAGATTTTTAGAGTGTTGTTTATGAATTAAAGTGGTTGAATAGAGAATTTGAATACGAAAGTATATGATAGAGAGATGAGTAGATTGAATATGATTTAAGGATTTATACTCATGCATACACATGTGTTTAGTATTGTCATTAAATATATTGTGTACTATAAACCATGTTGTTATTTGCTTTATAGGACAACAGGATAGACAGATGAATCGGGATCAAATTTTGATTCGAATATTTCAGTTGACCTGGTAAGTAATCTAACTTAATTGTAATTATGAGAGAAAATGGATTATATACATGTTTAAGATATGATGAAATGAATTAATGTTATGTGTATTTATAAAAATGAGATAGGGGATCGATTTATAAGATTGGAAGGCACATCTATGTATAAATTTTAAATGTTTACATGATATATGAGATGGTGATTGATGGTTGTTTGGTGGAGTTTATGGAGATGAGCGGAAGAGATAATGATTGATCAATCGGAGATGAGCAAAAATCCAGAGATGAGCAAAAAATTAAGGAGATGGTCAGAATACGTAGGAATTGGAGATGTGTGGATATGTTGACATGTTATATGATTGAAATTATGATCTAAATGTATATGTTATATGTTTAAAGATGAGATAATCTAAAAATATGATAATGTTATATTGTTTTAAAATATTACACACTAAGCTCGCATCTCATAAAAATGTGCAAATTTTGGTTTCAAACACAGAGAAGTTAAATAAAATTAAACCAAAGAAATCTAGTAGGTTAGATAGCCAAGCTTTAGACACACTCTCTCTCTTCTCCAAGACATTTTGTATAATAGGATTATATGCATATTGTGTGTGTGTGTGTGTGTATATATATATATATATATATATATATATATATATATATATAATGGCTGAAATTGAAGATTTTGGACAAGCTTTAGTTTTATTAGATTTATCTTCGATACAAAAACTTAATGATATAATGCATGAAGTTCAAGGACAAATAGATGCACAAATAGAAAATAATATAGAAGACCCTAGTCCTTATTACAGATTAAAAATGTTTTTTATGACAAAAATAGTTCAAACTTTAGAATTAATTAGAAATAGTATGCAAATGAAGAATATTATTAATTTAAATTTTGATGAAATTTGATGATAATCCGCACTTATAAAAATGGGATCATAGCCAGTGATGATAACAATATTGTATATAATGATTAAACAAATAATTTTAGAATATTATTTAGATAATCTTACAAACTATATAAATATTATTGAAGATTATACTGTAACATTCTAGGAATTTTTAGTCGTAAATTATGATAAATAAGTGCTTAAACATCAATATATAAAGGTTGATCAAAGGTCAATATAAGGTTGACACGAAATATACGAAGAAAATCAGAGAAATGCTGAAATTGGGAAGTACGCGCAATGGACAGCAAACTACGCGCAGTCGGCACGACCACGCGTAGTTTACATTCCACCACTCGTGGATCCCGGTTATGCTGAAAAAAATATAAGTTTCAATTGACGAAGAGGCAAGAATTCATTTTACC
The DNA here is from genome assembly GCA_948193385.1 of Breynia disticha f. nivosa. NCBI lineage: Eukaryota > Viridiplantae > Streptophyta > Magnoliopsida > Malpighiales > Phyllanthaceae > Breynia > Breynia disticha. The sequence continues at coordinate 15,656 of CANYCX010469575.1, forward strand.
TTCAAAACCAAAAATTTTGCAGAGAAAAATACCAAAACACATCTGTGAAGAAGGGGGTTTTGAGCAAGTGAAGTGAATTAAAGCTTGGTTCTTGCCTAAGTTGATAAGGTAAGATGGTAGGAATATATATATATATATATATAAATAATTGATTTAAGGTTTATGGTTGGTTTTTGGCGGATTAAATGAATATAAACTGATGTTATAGCTGCTGGAAATGATGAATTTAAGTTTGATAAACTTGGATTGAATGTATATATGTGTTAAGAATGATTAGAGGAAGAAAGGGTTTAGGAAATGAAGAAGAAATTAAAGAAGATGTAAAGTTGACTTAAGGTTTACAAAGGGTTTTGCTGGAATTCATGACTTAGGATTTGGAAATATGTTTTAATGATTCTAAAACTAGAATCAATGTGTGAATGGTTACTTAAAATGTTGTATATGGTTATTTTCATACAGGAGGATCTGTACGACTGTTGGGAGGATATGATTCGGGGTTTAGCTTATTGATTTGTTTAATTTCGAGGTAAGTGTTCTTAC
>CANYCX010469595.1:0-11792 GCA_948193385.1 Breynia disticha f. nivosa
CAAAGTGGGTATATGTCACATAGACACAACTCAATATCTTACGTAAAGATACTCCTCTTATTTTCTCAGTCATCTTAGACTAAGATTAGAGGACATTGGAAATACATCTCATGATTTTTAATGGTTAAGTCAAACTTATGATTAATCTATTTTCTCACAAGAACTATAATTAACGAATTCTTAAGAGAGTATAAGTTTAAGAATATGTTGGCTAGTACCATCATTTATCTTAACATGTTAAGGAAAAACAAATTTTCTTTTCCTCCGCTTCACTATAGTAGTAGAGTTTAGGATAAACATTTATTGTTCAATCCTTTGTATCACTTACACATTTTAGATTTCTTGATCAATTGCATTTACGACGTATGTCGATGCTAATGCTTTTGATCATCTCATCCAATGAGATTTATATATATAATGATCAAACTAATTTTTCCTCATATATGAGAAATCCAAAATTTGTACGATTATTACATAAATCAATCATACTCATTAAGTGATATTAGCTCTCTTCATCACTATTATCATAACTAAGTGGTAATTATATGGATTGCAATAAGATAAGGTTTGACTAATGGTTGCCCATTTATGTCTAACCTGGACATCGCTTTTAATTAGGTAACTCAAGCTTTCATGAGTCTCCCAATTTCCATTAGGTCACTCAACTTTTCATGAGTCACCTAATTTTCATACCTTAGCAAATTTAACACATTAATTTTAGCTAATTTGGTATGAAACCCATTTAATGGAATCACACTATCACGTAGAATGTGTGAAGTTACAAACGATAAGTATTATACTCTTAACGAATTAGAGATTTTGTAGTCCATACTCCAACGTAAATATTGTTGTTATTTATTGAAATATTAATTGAAATTTTCTTTCAATTAAATCAAGATAGAAATATGACAAAGTGTAGCAGGTTTTGACTTTTGTAAACAAATTTTAAAAGTCAAAATTCCTGTAAATCCCCTTTTTTGGATCAATTGGAACATGTCCCAATCATTCTCACTTAGAGTTTGTTGGACATTTATGAAGATTAATTAATTCTCCATTAAGTGAGTTCATCTCCTAAAGATGAAAATTTTAAAGTAGAATATGAAACTACAATACACTTCTCACTTGCATGAGATTGAATAGTGTATTATTCAAAGGTGTGTTCCTTTGATGATAGAAACATTTCTCTCAATGAAACTTCTTGAACACACATTCACGTTCATTTGACCTCACTTAGTTTCTGTCTTTTCTTTCAATTCTCAAGAATTTTCAAATTCTTAAGTCCTTTATTTTTCAGTGTCTTAGTCTTGAACTCATCATAACTAAGTTGTCATTACAAAAACATGACTTTGAAAAATGTCAAGATTCTCTAGCATTGACTAAGTCTTTGCTATAAGAAAAGTCAATCAAGTTGACGCGTTTCATCATCAAGACTGTTCGCATAGAATTTGGATTAGGTGCAGCTCGATTTGCTCCTAACTACTTGGCCAGGAATCAATAATAACTCCTCGAATAAAATTTTTTTAGTTGACTTAAACTAAATTTACGAAGTTTAGAGATCATATAAGCACTTAGCTTTTGATCACTATGCATTTATGTATCCTTAGGGGGTCAATAGACCGTGATCCTAGAATCCAATGATACATGTATAGATACGTAGTAATTGCATTTATTCTTACACTTATCAAGCCAATACGAACAATGAAACACTTTTGTTTCATGTCGTATAAGAACTAATGTCCAAGTTACATTGAGAACTTGGCATATCCTTGAATTAAGGCACATCCTTAATCCAATGGCTAAAAGCTCTTAGCTTTTATTTTTCGATTGAAAAAAACTTATATTCAATCTTTGCGATTGTTGTTTCTAGCTTGACTAAACACATTTGTCTAGCTCGAAACAAATTGACTTTGATAGCAGTAGTAATCATTTATCTCACAATAAATAATAATTGCAAAACTAATTGCACATTTAAAACAAAGAAATTTAAAATAAACAATACACAATTTATTATTTTGTTGTACTTTTTCTAAATTTAGGTTAGAATGACTATAACTAAGGGAGACGTCTTATATAAAGGCATTACCACGTGTTAGAGACTCATTTAGTCCATGAGTTAAATTAAGGTTCAAAATAATACTGCTCTAGTTGTTTAGTCCTAAATCATTATATTTTAATGACCTATGTTCAGTATGTATTTTCTTCAATTGTTATATACTCAATATTTACTAAGGAAATATGCCTAGACTAATTAATTATAAAAAAATTAATTAATACATATTATCATTTTTGCTAATTTAACAAACTAATTGTCGAATAATGAACATAGTGAACCAAATAACTTTAAGAGTTTTAATTAGATTCAACGCATGAGTCTATCGTTGATTCAACTTCTTTATTGAATTATCCATGAGATAAAACGTAGTTTTCTCTATGGTTAGCTTAATAGCCAAAAGGGGAAGGAAAAGAGCAATTATATTTTTCACACAAAAAAAATATGTTATTTATTTTTTATTTTTATGAGTAACTGCTTCTCCTCTTAGGAAACTAAGGTGTTTAACCCTCTTTATATGTAGGTAAACAAATTACCTATTTAATTTTTTATGTAATACTTAATTATACCGTAGACCCAAATATCTAACATATTTATTTGGTCTTGATTCTACCCAACTCGTCGTGGGGATTCACTAATTCTATTTTTCTGTCCAAATTTATAAGGTTACTAATCCTTTTACAACTAATGTTTTATATTTAAAGTGACACTTGATAACATATATCACCAGTGTTATTTTTCCAAAGTTAATATAAGACCTTTTGGGATTCAACCATTAATCATCATACTCGTTTGGATCTAATTTGAACATATCAACATTAGTCCAATTTACTTTTCTAAATCCTACGAATTTTAGTGACATACATAATAGTCACATTTCATCAGAAATTTTAGATCATTTCTCCTACTCGACGACTTGATTGAAAATAACATATATTAATCGATCTATACAACTCATGATTAAATTTGTATCCTTTATCTCTCTTGTATTAATTAAAATCAACACAAGTACTAATGTCACTTCGAACTTATCTTAGACATTGACTCGCATATTTTCAGAAATTATTTAATTCACGTAGAATTTATATTTCCATTAATTAAAACTAAAATAATGTATATATGTTATTTCGAACGAATCTTAAACATTAACAAACCTCAGAGATTATACATATATAGTTTACATAGAATATATATATTTTTAACTTGCACGTACATTTAATATTATTTCGAACTAATCTTAAATATTAAATTTTCATACATTAGAAATTTCATAAATTATTAAGATTTATATTTCCACATAGTATTTTTCAAAATTTGAAAATTAAAGTTCAATACATGGTTGAATCCATAAAACATACTATAAAAATACACAATTTTTTTGGAAACAAATTATCATAAAATTTTACCTAAAACATATTATATTTTCATTTTAAAAAAATTCTCAATTAACGAATAATTAAGAAAAATTATTTCTGACTATGATAAAATTACAAAAATTATGCCATAAAATCAGAAATAATTTAAAATAAAACATATCCAATCTGATCATCAGAAGGTCGTCGGGAATTGATCAGACGGTCGTAAAAAATTGACGGACAGTTGCCGAAATATCGCCGGACGGTCGGCGGAAAGTTGGTTGGATGGTCCAGGTGGATTGGTTTTGCCTGATTCAGTTTTAAGTTCAGTTCGATTTTCTTCGGTTTGGTCAGATCAGTTTGATTGGTTGGACTTTCTTCACAAACCAAAGTCAACACTTGACTTTTCAAAACTGTTGCCCAATAAATTGCTGCCACGTTAGCCATTCCTTAGTTCACACAGGATCTGACTGCTGCCATCGCTATTCTTCGTGTACAGTATACTCCATTTTTTTCGTCTCCGTTTAGTGCCTTCTCGACCATTTCCGATTACGAAAATTGGAATTTTAAGGTTTTCGGACATTCCACTCACTATATAAAAAAGTTACTTTCCTAGTTAGAAATGACTATTAAGCTCTTACTTTACACTTCTTTGCATTTATTAATAATATAATAGTTTTTAATTAATTAAAAATTCATATTTTTATTGTACCTCTCAAGAAGTGTATTTTTATACTAAACATATAAATTTAACATTTTCTCAATAATTTATTTCTCAAATAATAAAATTTTCCAATAATTAAGTTCCCGAGAATTGTTTAAATTATACCAAACTAGTCGTTAGTTAACATTTGCATGTCTATTAAGTACAACATTAGAATGAAACATATAATGGAACATAATATTGCAAAATATTTTAGGTGAATTTTAATATGAGAATTGTTCTTATTATGGATTGTGCTTATTTTATTAAAACTGTACATATTAAATAAAATAAAAATTTTGCTTACTAAATAAATCAAAGATTAAAATTGGTTTTCACTGTATCTAATGATGACAATTTATTATCTTATCGAATCTTTTCTTTTTAAAGAGACTTGTAATAAAAGTTCTTAAAACTTTATTCTCCATGTATTATATGCATATATATTTTTTTGGCTTCCTATTTTTCAAATAATTGTAGTAGTCCCTAATATTTTTAAAGAAAATTTTTCCCAATACTATTTTTTAAATATTCTTTTATTTTTATTAATTATGTAATTTTTTTAAAATAACATACCCTTGAATTTATTTTATATTTTGTACTAGCATCTGTCAAATAATGTACCACAACAAGAAAATGGGCAAAACCAGCAATAATTTTGCGTAAAATTTTGATGGAAAAAAGAAACTTTCCATAAAAAATTTGACACAAAATGTAAGATGGAAAAATGATCAATGAAATTTTTAATAATGTCGAAATTCGACGCAAAAAAGCCTACGTCGAGATTTGACGTAAAGTTTGACCGGACTGGTGACCGGAGCTTACCATCGAGTTTTGATGTAAAAGTTAACGTCGAATTTGGAGGGAAAGTCAGTTCGTCCGGCGAGGCATATTGTCCGGCTAGTTGTGCATATATTATGTCGAAATTAGACGTAAAATATAACGTCGAGTGTCGACATTAATTGTGAGAGGGAAAATGACATTTTTGTTATTCACATTACTGTCAAAATTTGACAAAATAGTTTACGTTAAATTTGGACGGAATATTGTGTACATGTAAAAAATCATATGAATTATTTTGATTATATAAACTTAAAAATGATATATTAAATAACAAACATGATAAAATTTTTATTATTTGTATCTCATAAATTTGTGCAGATTGAAAGTTAAAAATAATATAATTAAAATAATAAGAATTGATATAAAAGAATGTAATTAAAAATAATATGAGTTAAAAAAATTATTCATTAAAATAATGAGAGTAAATTTAAAATAATGTAAATTCAAGAATAAGAGGAACTTTTTATTAATACAAATGAAAATATAAGAGTACACAAAATGAAAAAAGAAAACTACCTTAAGTTATTTGATAGAACAATAATAAGATAAACCTAAAAAAACGAAAGCAATTATTATTCAATATAATATAAATAAATAAATATAAATTAAGTATTAAAGAAGAGAAGAAATGAAAAAGTTATAGTTGTATATGTAATATGAAAGTGAAAATATGAGAATGATAATGGGTATATATAAGTGTAGTTTAGGAGGGAAAAGCAAAAATGAAGAGGGAAAAATGAAGAGGGAAGGAGGTTGTGTTTGGTTGTGGCGCGTATTTTACGTCGAATTTCGACGTAATATAACACCGAATTTCGACATTATATTACATCAAAATCCAACGTAAAATGCGGCCCAAAAACAAACAGAGCTGGCTTCCCTCTTCATTTTTCCTCCATAATTTTAACTTTTCCCAATAATTAAATAAAGCATAGTGTAATATTTTGCTATATCGATAAAATTAAAGAAAACAATTAAATTAAATTATTGAAGTAATAAATAACCAACGCAATTTTGAAAGTTCATTAAATAATTTTATAATTCCAGTTTTGGTATTAATACAATTTTAAAAGAAAAAGATAATACTACAGTTGCATCTCATCGTCATCATCGTTGGTTGGATTGGTCGATCCAGCTTGCGACGATGATGACAAACATCTAAATCCATTTGTTGACCTGGCCCATCTGTTGACAATTAACTTTTTCCTCAGCCCGCATAGCACAAACTTCTTCCTCCATACTCTGCCTGCATCACCGTAGAATGCACGTGCATTCAAATGTTTGTGTGATGATCCTCCTATTGGTCTTTTAGGAAATGTGAAACTGATAAATCTTCAAGATCAACACCATCAAGTAAATCAGTTTTTACCACGTTACGTTCAACTGTAACAAATTCATCAGCAACTGATTTCTTTGTATCATAAAATATCCTTGGGAATGTGTTTTTCGGTGGCAAACACTGATGAAACCAACAAGAAATTTGATTAAATCCATGTTTTGAAATTTGATTCGTAGATTTAATATTCAGCAATTCAATAGTTCCTGCTAATTGTGTTGCCTCGCATCCTTCATACAATAATCTACTTGTCGATCTTAACATCTAATAAATTTCTTGTGCTTTTAGGTTTAGTTCTTCAGAAATTGTAAAGTTTTCTTCACTTCGGTGTTCGAAGACGCCATGTGTAATGCCCCAAAAAATATAACCAAAATATAGCGTAAAAATTGTGCGAAAAAGTAGGTGAGAACGATTTGGAGAACGTCCAATGCTAACCATTCCCAAAATCGTTCCATACGCAACAATCATTTTGAAATTTGCGTTGCATAGTATGGAAACGATTTGCGTAAATCGTTCGCCAATCCATTTTGACGTGGCATGAATTCAAATTAGAAGCGTATTAAGGAAGGAAAGAGAGAGAATGCATTTTCCTTATTTGTGAGCTTTTCCAGCCGAAACCCTACCCTTCCAACCCTTAAAAGACGTCCCTAGACCTTTCCTAAACACAAAAACCTTGCCCTCACCCTTGGATCTTCATACTTTCCACAGAAGAATGACAACCTAAGCAAAACCTCAGGTTTTGCAGCGTTAGGAGCAAGGAGGAGAATTGCAAAACCTGGATTGAAGTTGAGCCAAAAGCCCGACTTCGTGGATTTCGAGATAAGTGCCATTTACTCTTACCATTGTATGTCTTGCATCTGTATGGTTAAGCATACATGATAAATGTGCATTTGTTAAGATGGTAGCAAGCATAAGTCTTAAAATGGACTTGTATGATATTGATGTGATTTGCATGGTTGTGTGAAAATGATACTATATGGTTACATGAATGTGTTTGTGCCTTGGTATGAATGCTTGAAATGGTGTGACTGTGTTTGAGATATACGGTATAAGGAATGGTTATGCAAACGTAATATGTGAATTTATGCTTATGAGGAGACGTGCTTGACTGAATGTGGTGTTGTGAGCTTATGGTTGTACTTGGGTGATTTTGCAGTGATAATATGTTTTGGGATTTCAAGCTTTGGCTTATTGATGAGTTTATGTGTGAAATGCTTGTTAATGATGATCGTAAAGATGGAAATGTAAAACATGTGGCATGATGTTGCATTGATGTTAATGGCCAGAATGAATTCCATATATTCATGTGTTGCATTGAGCATTATGTGTGACACGTGGCCGTGAGGATTCTGAGCGAGAGCTTGATGCTGGGCTGGGCCCAACGTATATTCTACGCGAGATCTCGCTGCTGGACTGGGTTCGAGGATATTCCAAGCGAGAGCTTGATGCCGGGCTGGGCCCAAGGTATATTTCGAGCAGGAGCTCAATATCGGCTGAGCCGATGATGATTCCGGGTGAGAGGTCGATGTCGGGCTGGGCCCGAGGAAAAAGGAAGAGCCTGGGGCATGCATGCATTGTATGTGATTTTTCATTGGCATTTCATTTCGTATTCATGTTTATCCTGTAATTGAAATGGTATGAGGAATTATAAATTGTGTTTATGCACTATATGAACTTTGAGCATCAAATGTGTAATACAATGCTTGAAGGCATATATGGATGTGGTTATGAATCTTGTTTCATATATTGTTATAGTGGTGAATCGTGGATGTGATTGTTAAATGTTGGAACCTTGTGAATTATGTTTGAAAGAATGTGAGCATGAACCTTGTATAAGTAAGTATATGAGATTCATTGATAAATGAATTAGGTTGGAAATGATGGATATGGAATGCTTATGTTGAGTTGATATTGCTTGGTTGATGTTATGTTGAGTTGTTGTTGGGTTTGCTATGAATTGTGCTAAAATACAGCTGGAAGGAGGGCAGAACGAGTAGGGGAAACGGTTTGTGGATATCTTTTGCCTAATCGTTCCACTTCCAGGAACTTTTTGGAAGGCCAAAACAGACTCCGGAACGGTTTTCCAAATTGTTCCACTTCCAGGGACATTTTGGATGGGCAAAACGGTTCTCGAAACAATTTGCATAAACCGTTCTAGAATCGTTTCACTTACAGAAACTTTTGTGAAGGGCAAAACAGTTTAGGAAATGGTTTGAGTAAATCGTTTCCCAGACCGTTTTCGTCTAAGAAACAATGTTAATTGGATATTAAAGAGTGGATTGAATAGGGATTAAATAGGGATGATTTCCCTATCACATAATGTACGTAAAGCTTAATAAGAAACAAGTACTTATGTATTAACTACTTTGGTAAGTGTGTTAAACGCACTTACTGAGTAATGAAAATTACTCACATTAGAGTTGTTTGAATGTGGTGGGTTCAGGTTTAGGAGGATTTCCACGAGCGAAAGTCGACGGAGCACATTTTTAAATAAACATGGATTGGTTATGGGGATTTCAAATAAGTGTTTTGATTTATTGCATTGTACTTTTAAATCCATGTATAAATGTTTTCATTGCCGAGTATTCTTTACAATAAAAAAACAAATAGGTGTGAATTTCTAATCCTTTCAAAAATTCGAGTATTAAATTTGGGCATGACACCATGAGGAGCACCTACAAATATCATTTTTGCAACTAGATCAAAATCATATTGATAAAATATTTCTTCTTCTTGATGTGATCAAAATCAAATAAGGTTTTTTTGTCAAATTTTGATGGAAAATTATACTTTTAATTTTTCCATCGAATTTTGACATAAATTAAAGTCAAATTTCGAAGGTAAATATGGGCACTTTTTTGTACATAATCTAACTTTTTTGGTCAGTTCATCGTTCTTTTTGTGTATTGAATTTCAACGAAAAGAGTGTTTACGTCGAACTTAGAAGCAAAGCATTTGTTGCATTACCCGTTTTCTTGTAGTGTACCATCATTTTTCTTATATGATTCTATTTTATTTTTTATTAAAATCATATTTTGAATTATAAGTTTATTTAGTACATTTTAGTTGTTCAGATTATAAATATATTGCATAGTAATACTGTTAACAAATTAATGGGCTTGTATTTTGATAAGAATATTTGAAAAAATATATAAAAGTGTAATTCACTTTTTTTATAAATTAATTGAAGTTATAATGTTGATTATGTTAGGGACCAAAAAAACTAAATTATAGACATCATACATTAGTAAAATTAACAAAATTTCTATTTAAATTAACTTATGAAAAAATTGATAACCTTTACTTTTGTTTGAAATATACAAGAACTGAAAAATATGTACACATATAGCACAAGGACGGACAGTGGCTGATCCAGAATTAATTTATGGTGGGTGCATCAAGTCTTCAATAAAAGATTGTAAACATAATGAAAGTTTAATAGTGCTTAAATGCAAAATCAAATTGTTCATTGCACAAATACTAATCTTTTGCAAAGATGTTAACAAATTTTTACGAGTTTTCATGCTTTGAAAATGAGACATAACGATATTATTTTCACTTTTTTCATAGAATTTCCCTAAAATACAATTTCATCTACACTTTAATTTACACCACAAACAAATCATTCTATCATTTTGCAAATTCTTATTGAACTTACTAGGATTTCATCATCTTTGAGCTCATACCATAATTTGATGTAAAAAGATTGATTTGAGATCAACAAAAATGTAAAGTGAAAATGGGTTCTTATAAAGGAAAGATCTTTTGAGCATGTAGAGTCGACCCTTGAAGGAAGGGAAGTCTCTTTCCCATGCTTATTTCTTGGTCAATAGCACCCTGAAACTGTCTAAAGGCCATAAAATTCCTTTAAATCAATTATACAACACAATTAACACAAAAATAAGTCACAAAATTCGTATACATATCACACTATCATAATTATGTCAAAATTTTTAAAAAAATTAATATATACAAACTGTTCTATAAAAAGCCTCAATGAATATTTCATGAATAAAACACATATTCATCACAAAGTTCAAATTCCCTACTTGTAATAACTGAATTTGAAACAATTCATAAGCAAAAAAGCAAACTGTTAGAATTGTTTCACTTAACATAGAATTTAAGGTTCATATTTAAATCATAAAAGAAAAAAAAGGAATACTCACACATTTACTACACTGCCACTGATGACAAAAGGTGGAGGAGCACGGTGGAGGTTCCAGTGGAAGGCAGGTGGCAGGCAGCTCAATTGACTGGTGAGCGGTGATGTGTGACTTCTCACCTCTTAATGCTCACTCATTCTCTTGATTCTACTCTCTGTTCTTGTTTTATTTTTGCTAACCCTTCTGTTTTATTTTTTATTTTAAATCATTAAACCATCAAACAATGTCATTTGATTATTAATTTTATCGAACTGAAGCGAAGCGTTTTGTATTTACCTCATTTCCATTTTTACACTTGAAACTACGTCGCACAACACTAATCCCTCAACCCTCATCCATCTTCTTTAATCTAACTTCCTTCAGTCTCCTCCACCAATCTTCCATTGGTAGAGGTACTTCTTTCCTACTTCCACCATCCACCCACGTCAACATCTCCGTCCATAGCTTCATCGGTGCTCCCTCCTACTCCCATCTTAACCAGTGCACCAACGGTGCAAAAGCTTTTGGAATCCTAATAACATGGGGTTCTTCTGAAACCACCACTGGCATCAGCTTAGCTTTGTCCCTAGTTTCATACGTCAGTTAAGCAGAGAAAAATCACAAGTAACAAAACCAAAATGTGACCCCCAAATTCGACTACCATCTTTGTTTGAATAATCATTTTTTTCTGATAAATGGTACTCGAACTTGGAAATCATAGATTTTGAAAATCACAATACAAAAATAAGTTATAAAAATTTACATTTCATTCCTTTAGGTAAACATGTACAATATTTGAGAAGGAAAATCTCAAAATTCCCAAGCTGTACAAAATAGAGTTAGGGTTATAAAAGAAAAGGAATCCATATGATGGCATTTCAATTATAACCTCACAAAAGACATATATGCACCATCAAATAATCATTACAAAGACTTGTATGATATGTGACAAAACTAAACCCTAGTACACCGCCCACCTTGGTTCTCCTGTTCTTTGAGTCTGGGTCGGAAACAAACAAAAGAGACTTCACCTTCTCGTCCAAAATCCTCTCAAGACCTTGCCAATATGGCAGGCATAATACGCGTGAGTTGTGAAACCCCGTAAGCAGCACTTACTGAAATGGACAACTTTCCGCACAATAGCATTCATACATACATTCATTTATTCACACAACTTTCTAACATTAATCCATCACGAAAGGAATTAACATATGACTGTGGAACATTCTTAAGCATCAGTCAGAAAATTAGCATATAACATCAATGAACACACAAACTGTTCACCCCTTTTCTTGGACAGCAGGGCACTCACGATCGTGGTCGCTTTAACCACATTCGTGACTCCCTCCATTTTTATCAATAT
>CANYCX010469612.1:0-10463 GCA_948193385.1 Breynia disticha f. nivosa
TAAAGCTTTAATTTTTATTTAGCTGGTTTAGGCACTATAGTCATGAATGATATTTGTAACATCCTCGTCTTAAAACCTTATGAGCAATAAGAAAATTAAAATGATTAATAATTTATTAAATTGAAAGAAAGGAGTAGTGAAGGTTGACAAAAAGTTGACCTGAAGTATTTATGAAAGAGAAAAGAGAAAGAGTAAAAGAAAATAATTAATTAAAAAAATAATTAATTAAAAACAAAGAGAAATTAAAAAAAATAATAAAATAATCAAACATTTATATATAAACGGTGGAATATGTAGGAAGTTCCCAGAAACTTTAAAACACGCAAGAAAGGAGAGAGAAGCGAGGAAGAAAGGAAACGAAGGGAAGAGAGAGATTTTAGAGAGAGAAACTCTATATCGGGCTAGGAAACGAGTTCGAGATATAGAATCGATCATAATCTCGAGCCGAGAACTTATCGGTATAAGCAAAACAAGTAAATTTCGAAGTTTACCCTAAATATTTACGAGTTTTAATATTGAATTTTTCGTATAATCGAGGCTAAATTAGAAATTAAACTAAGAAAATGATTTGAGATATCAAATCATTCGTTTCGAGCCGGAAATTTAGTGAGATTATTCGTCAATTTTTCCAAGTTTTACTATAATTGTTTTGAATTTATTCGTAATAGAATTAATTAATAATTAGAGAATTGAGTTTGAAATTAAGTTAGAAATATATTAAATTGGGTTATTATTGATTCTAGTAACAATAAGAAAAAAGGTTAGGGTTCCGGCTAGGGTTTGTGAAATTAGGAAGTAAAATAAAGGAAATTACAAGGACATGCATTAAATTGGCAAGTATATTGGAAAGTTTAGGTAAATTGTTGATTGGTTGTTATTAAATGATTGATATATATTATAGGACGGCAGCGTAGCCGAGTCGAATGGGACGCGAGTTCACACTAGTCCGAGTACTTCAGCTGACAGGTGAGTATATCTCACTCTTTGGCTTATTTAAAATGAATGGTTATATATATATTTATTTACGATCGAATTGTGAATGTTATTGCAAATATGAGTTGCTTTTATATGTTTGATTACGAACGAGATATGAAAATGATTTTGATGTGTGTAATCGAAAATACGAATACAAGAATGAAATGAAAACAAAAAAGGAAACGAATTGATTATACGTGCATACTGACATGAGTTCTGATATGAACTATATGATATGATTTGTATGAAATGAAAAAGGAATCGTAGATACGATTCAAATGAAGCAGGTACACAAAACGAAAAGGCATACGAAATAGGTATATGAACGTGCTTATGTTATTATGACATGTGATATGATATGTGATATGGAAAGGTGATGGAAAGGTGATAAATGATTGATCATTCAGAGATGGGAGTAGGGAGATGGAAGAGAGGTCCACATGAAAAGGAGGTGGAAAACATTGTTTTCAAAACTAATAGGGAGACGGAAGTTGGGATTTATTATGAATGAGAACGTTCAACTTAAACATATACGAATCGAAATCAAGATAAGTTAAAAGAACTAATCAACAGAAAGATAATATAAATGAAAAAGAAAATGAAAAGGAAAAGGAAAAGGATGGAGAATACGTATCTATGAAATAAGATTATTTGATATGCTATATTCGTATTTTACGAAATGAGATTGACTGGAAAGTTTAGTTCGTATATATGCTTGCTTATGAGATATTATAAAATGAATTAAAGATTACTCACTGAGCCGGCAACTCACGCAACTGCGATTTTTGTTTTAGTTACAAGTATTAGTAGGAGTAGATATTTTGACTAGCAGAGTCAGAGTTTGTCTTCGTTACAGGTGGGATAGCTACTACCTGATCTACTTCTCTCTCTTCCGCTGATGTCATTAGGAAATTTTGCATACATGTTTATATGTTATGTTGCTGTTTATAGTTTGTGTATTATATACTGAGACTGATAGTAGATAACTCTGAGGTTATCTACAGTTTGTTATGAGAGATATATGATGATGTATGAGATAGATATATTTTGATATCAGATGTTGAGTTGCATGTTGAAAGATTTGAAAATGTGTGTGTGAGCAAAATATTTGTGAAATTGAATTGCAGGTGGATTGCAATAGGTTATGGGATATCCATATTATAGACGTTATATAGCAGTTTTACGTAAAGTATGGACTAGCGGATTAAAGAATAAAGGGCGTATTAGCGTAACACAAAGCTTAATCCATGGATGTGTTAACTAGTACGATCGTTATTCTGGGAATGTAACGGAATAATAGGAATTGGAATATCCAACCTATTAATATGAAGTTACTTCACGTAACTAAAGGTTGAATAAGAAATGTACGAAAATGATATATATGCGAATGATAAGAAAAGTTTTAAAAATATACGTAATTAATATGGTAGTTAGTTAGGATGTTTTAATATTAACCACATTTTTTGTGAGTTCTTAGGTTGTCTTTATGTGTTATTGTTGTTTATTTCCACTGCCATAAGTTATTATACACATAGAAAACCCAACAAGAGACTAAACAAACATGGTTCTATTTTAACAATGTTATACAATACCATCAAGCCCATTAACCAAGTAAGCCATTAAGGGAGGATCCCTAACCTCACCGTTGTAAGTTCAATAGGTAGAGAAAATCTATAGTTGAGTTGTCCCCTCATCAACCTCATTGATCTGTTGTACATTTACAATAAATAACATGACTGCAAGACTTACTAAGCGCGTACATCAGAGAATAAAGCTCTCATTCATTTAATCCTTTAAAATATTTCCTTAATTTTAGCATTCCCAAGAAGTTGAGTACGTTATGTATTTTGAGGTTCTCCCCTCCAAATTCTTCGGCCTTACAAATTTAGACCATAGATTTCTAACCTATCTTATACATTTCATTTTGTTCCCACTTGGATTTAACTATTTTAAGCTTATGGTGGAACATGACCTTATGGCAGGAGTATTTCAAGAGTGTGCTCCAAACATGGGCTGGGCTTGGGGCATGGCTTCTTCTGTTTAAGTCACATAAAACTAAAGTTACTACCAATGACACTTTTTATGTTTCCAACACAATTCTTGTAGGCCTTCTTAAAATTCTTAAATCTGACTATGGCACTTAGCATGGTCATGGCACAACCCATGTTTAACATAAGTGTTTCACTATACTGCCCATGGAATTTAACACGCCCTATGCAAGGGGTGACACCTATATTAAATTTATATTTAATTCTAATTAATTAAAACCTATATTAAGTTTTGGAGTTTTAAACTAATGATTAAATAATTAAATCGCCTTACCATACGATAGTTACAATATTTAAAGTAAAATGTAGATACATACTGAGACATCTCAAATAAATGTTTAAAACCATGTATTAACTTTAAAAGTCATTAAATCCTGTTATGAAAATTCCATCTGGCACCGCGACTCCGTCTGTGGAATTTCCCACCAATATGTTAAAAACACAAGAAAACCACTTATATAACTTGTGAGTTCAAAGAATTGGTAAGTGCTTATATCAATACACTTACCTACCTATATTAAGCCTTATGTACTCATTATTTAGTTACAACATTGTTAACTATTTATAATCTTATTCCTTTTCTTATTTATTGTGTTATATGGTTCCTTGTTCCGCATTAGTTATACCCATACAACTAGTTACTTTGCCTATACTTTCCGAATTGCCAAATTTAATTTATTACATACTATAATAGTGAAGGTAATGTATATTATTTTATGATAACGTGCATTCATCCTTATACCATATGCCTTAACCCGTTTTACTCTAAACATAATAGAGCAAGATAACATACGTTGATCTTAGATGCAACATAAATTATTCAAAGAAATCAAGGTTAACATATGTTAATCTTAAGGGTATTGTCTGTAATCCTGAACACTAATTCATGAAAAGAATTTGTAACACACAAGCATTTCATACTCTACACATTTAAACACACATATAGTTAGACAACACAACATAAGAATAATTATTCTTCCAACATAGGCAGTCGATCCATGTTACAATTGTCATTTCATTGATTTAATAATCACAACAAACTTAACATTCATGCATGTTTCATCACATCATCAATTACTCACACACATAAAATAATTCAATTATCATCAATGAGATTTTGTTCATGCAATTTACACCATTTCATCACTTTCTTTTCTTTCACTTAGTATCAATATCCTATTCAAGTTTTCACGACCATGAATCTCACACATCCTACTGCATTGGTTGTCACATCCCTATCCTAATACTTATAATTAATCAAATAGATTCAGAGATTAGAAGTAAAGAAAATTTGAATTCAAAATATATTATTCACATTGTATAAGTTATACGAATATAGATATAATCACATGACACTAAAGTAGGAATGATAGCTAATATAAGAAGGTCGTTAACTATGGAAATTATGTTAAAGACATAGATAACATGCTACTTAATGATTATAATTCATATGATGTGGTTTATGTGTAAACATAGTTATAATGATAGGAAGTTGAAGTAAAAATTGTAGATAAAAACTGAATAGTGATAAAATGGAAAAAAGTAGTTGGAAGCACCAGGTGTGTTGATCAATGTGAGGTGTGTTGATCAGCACGAGCTGTGTTCATAGGGTGTGTTAATTCATCAAGGTTCGTGCTGAACTCAACATGTTCGTGTTGAGAAGACGAAACCAAATATAAATAAATTTTTATATAAAACTCATCAAAAATGAAAACAAAAAGGAAAAGTGAGAAGGAGAGATAAGAGGAAATGAGGGAAAGAGATATATTGAGAAAATTTAGTCAAGAATGACGTATAAATGACCACAGAAGAATAGAGGTGAGAATAGTTATCAAATTCTTAAAATTTATTCATAAATTTTTTAGGTTTTATAGAGAATTGGTAGATAAGGTTATTGCTATATTTATAGGACGATTAATTTAGGTGACAGTACCAAGATTGGGATCTAATGGAACTTTGAAATTTAGTCAATAATATCATTTAATTAATGAATATGTCATGTTTATTCTGTGCAATTATATTGTAGATATTGAATATGTGTGAACGGTTAGAACTGCAAAAGTGTGAGATTGTTAATGTGGCGTGCAAAGGTAGCACAAATGCCACGATGCTGATAGTTAAAGTGCTTTGTGTGATGAATGTTATATATGATTGATTATTTGAAATTGAATGATGCATATATGTTAATCACAGAAAAGATAAATTTACTTGCACAATAAAAATGGAAGCATATGCATATGGATTAAAACATCTTATACTCATTACTGTGTTAACCATTATTTAACTATTCATATTACTATTAATCTACGTATACTTTCAAACTTTTCTTGTAATATATAAGTATATCATTAATACTAACCTTTGTTCATCTTTTTCTACTCTTATTAATCATACGTATAACTATATCGTATTTTCAGTTTATAGTTTTTCCGCTATATACTTTGAATATAGATCGTAATAGTTAACACATCTATGGATTAAGCTTTGTGTTAAGCTAATATGCACTTATATTCTTTAATATGCAAATTCATACTTTACGTAGAACTGCTATATAATGGCTATAATCTGAATATACCCATAATATAAGTCCATTCTTGTAAAAACAGTTTTAAACACAACAATAGCTCTTAAGCAATATCAGCATATTTAACAACATACACCTCAACATTTAAAGCCATCTCCGACATCAACAACCTCAAATATATATATATATATATACGATATCAACCTAAAAAAACAAGTATCTCTATATCAAAGCAGTATAAAACATGTCGTATCCACAATCGTATAATGTGAAAAGTAAATCGCAACATATATCATGTATATCGTAAATCGCAACATACAATCGTATAATGTGAAAAGTAACGTACCTATTTGTATTTCATTTTGCCTATCGCATACCAATTTCTTTTCAATTAAATATCCAATTCTATATTCAAGAATTCCTTTACATTTCTCATTTGTACGCATATATTGTCATTTCATTCATATATGTATACTTCGATTCGCCATCATTCACAATCCAATATTAATAATCGCATTCAATTCATCATTTATGTTCGTATTTCCATCGCAATAGATAATTAAACATTCATTTTAATTTAAACCAGATAGTTAGTTAGACTACTCACTTGTCAACTCAAATACTCGAATCTCTGCATGCTCTGGTCCTGCCCTGATCGTCTGGTCTGTCATCCTATATAAATACATATGAATCTTTCTATAAGATCCAATTATAACAATAATTATAATAAATGCCCTAATGATTATTATGTTAGGTGTGGAATTTTCGGTTGTCTATAAATCAACAGTGGTGAACGGCCTAGGGAATGGCCTCTGTGGCCATTCACCCTGGCCATTCTTCCTGACAGGGTGCCATTAACATATGGAACGGCTAGGTGAACGGCCACAGAGGTCGTTCTGATCACACCTGCTGATTTATAGACAACCAAAAATTCCACACCTAACATAATAATCATTCTTCCTAATCTTTTGTACATTCATTACCTTACACATTATCACAATAATTGACCATTAAACACATGGTTCACACAAACTTTCAAGATAAAAACCACATTCCTAACATCAATACACAGCTCATTAATCCGTTCCATAACACGTACCTATAACCAACCCATCACCATACTTATTTTTATTCATACACTTCATGTTCCAAGCAATTACACAATTTGTGTACAGACCTTAAGCCATTTAGTTAAGCTTATATTCAAACATCATTTGCATTTCTACTATCAAATGCCAAATGATCATTTATATTATACATTTAACGAAACAAAGACTCACATAGCAATAGTAAGTGATCAAAAGCACTTACCTCGTAATCCGTACAATCGGTCTCGGCTCAACCTCGCCCCCGACGTCCCTAACACTATCACCTACACAAACCAAGCCACATTTTACTTTCTACACTCAATTTTAAACTCAATTTTAGATTCCCAATACCTTTCCCTATGAACCCCTAATTTCCTAACCCTAAAATCACAAAACTTCTACCATTCCAAAAAAATGAACCCACATTCCCTAACCATTAAGAACACTCATCAAAACCCATAAAACCCTACTCATTACCTCCTATTTCACTCAGAAATTTATAGGGTTCAAGAGCTTACCTCGCTAGAAAACCGTAGAAAATGCTAAAGCTTGTGTAGATTATGTTTCCTTAGCAAAATGTATGAGTTTTTATGTGTGGAAGGCAAGATTTTGATGTTTGGAAGGGTTGAAAAGGTGGTTTTCGAGGTTGGAGTCAACAGGAAATGGTGGGAAGTGTTTAGGCTCGACTATATGGTTTTCTCTCTTTTTTTTACAAAACACACATTTTAATTAAAATTCTGGCAGCAAGAACGCCTTTGGGAATGACGTTTGGCCGTTCTATGTGGCCATTCACAGCTGAACGACCATGGGAACGACCTACTGGCCGTTCCTGTGATCATTCACAGACACTGGAAATGTCAAACTCTCACCGTTTTCGCACGATTCAAGTTATATTTGTCCGCCAACTTTTAGGAACATTTTTGGGGCATTACAGCTCTCTCCCCTTAAGAAATTTTGTCCTTAAAATTTGAAGCAATTCAGATTTCAATCAGTTAACTTACTTCACACCTTTTAACCTAAAGCTCTTAGGCCCTTAGCAACTACAACGATCAAACATATGACCCCCAAATTCGACTACCATTCACTTTTATATACACTGATTTCATGAACGATACCCAAATTTAGAAATCAATCGTTCATGAACGATCAAACATTTGTCCGCCAATTTTAATTATGCACATTCATTTATATATATATGTCATATTTTAGTTGCCTAAATCATCATTCATAAAGTTTCAAACTATGAAAACATTGCAAAAAACATGCATGTTTACAAACTTGGTTTAGTTTAGTTTTACAAAGAATGAAATCAATTCAAAGATCTACATGTTGTTTCAACCTATCAAAATTAATTATACATGCACTAACGTTTTTCAATACATACATGTAAAACACTGATTTCAATTAATTCTTAGTGCATGGCCCACCTCGGTTCTCCAGTCCTTGAAGTAGCAAGTCCGTTATTGCTCCTCCGATGTGTCCCTCAAATCCCTACCCACACGGCAGGCATAAAACGCTGTGAGTTGTGAAACTCAATAAGTAACACTTACCGGAATGGATATCTTTCCCTATTTTCATTTTATTCAGATTCATTTCAAATTATAACGTGTACAAAATCTTAATCAGTTTACATGTCGTGTTTTTCATTATTCAAAACATAATAATTCACTCAACAAACTCGGGTTTTTAATAGTTAAGCCATTTTTAACACCCATAAAACAGAGATGCACACGTGATCAATGGAGACTACGCATTTAGTAAAGTACGCTCAACCCATAGTAAAACATTACAACAAAATCAATTTTCCATCAACATACAACCACCCTATAGTTAAAAACTCAAATAAAACTCGTCTAAAAACAATAACCACAGTTAAAATTCTCCAAAGGTTAAAGATCAGCAATCCAAACATGATGAAGCTGAACTACGCGCAGTGGTGGTCAACTACGCGTTGTCGCTGCCAGCACGCGTAGTTTAGGTGCAATTAGATGCGTGGTCGTTGCTAAAGTACGCGAGGTCACAGCGACTGCGCGTACTTAGCTGCCACCACGTGTGGATCTTTGTTTTCCTTGCCTCATAATTTACATGATGAGTTTCAGTTGTTGGGCGAGGACAGAGACAAACTTTTTCAGATTTTGCGCAAGTACCTCGGCAAAATAGGAGGACGACAACCCTCTTGCCAGTTCTTTTGACCTTGTAAATAAGTGAGTTTTCATTTTTTTTTTGTCTGTGTTTGATGTTTTTCTTGTTATTTATGCCTTTTCAATTTTTATTTTTAAGTTCTTTGTGTGAATAAAACTTTTGGAAATTAGTGATTTTGAAATTTTGTTGAAGTGGATTCTGTAAGAAAAAATAATCAACAAACAGTGTACGGCACAACCTCGTGCTCATAGGGCTTATGAGCACGAGCTCGTGCGCAAATATTGCCAAACCCTAATTTTCGAAGAATTTGGGGCCGTGCTTGCCAGGTCAATTTCTATAAAAGCATGCAAGCAGAAACTCGACAGAACCATTCTCTTTCACAACAAAAACACGACGGCACGCCCATTTTTCCTTCAAACACGCCCAAATCATCACCAGACACGTCCCAAATCGTGTTTTTAACACGACCCACCATTCCAAACACCTAAAAACACATTTCTCCTCCTTATTTTCTTCAATTTCAGCTCAAAATGGCAGGATCTTCTTCAAGGAAAATACGTCCAGAACGAGGCGATCATCCATATTTGCGCTTTGATGATGACATGTTATGAGTCAGGTGCAAAAATTTAAGATCTCGGCCTATTCATATTGAGAAATTTATTGATTTTTCTGTTTTGCAAGAATTGTATGTCAATTTTGAGATGAGAAATTTGTTGTTTGGAGGAGGCTTGATAGATATGTAGGAATGGATGATAAATTGGTGATGTGCAAAGAATTGTTTTGGGAGTTTTACACTACATTGAGTGTTGATTTTGTTGAGAGAAGGTTTAGATTTAGACTGGCTACTGTTTGGCATGATTGGTCTTTTGGTAGATTGGAGCATATTATGAGAGGATTTGACAGTTTGGAGGATCCTATTAGAGAGCGTAGATTGTTTGACAGATATGCAGTGGATGACAGTACATTTTGGACAGAGCTTACGCTAAATTCAAGCATTAGAGTCCACGTGGACGCCAATTTGGCGGGGAGGTGAACAATATCGCGGGAAATTTTGGCGGGTAAATTTGGAGTCCACGTAGACTCCAATTTCGCATCCACGTGGAAGCTAAATTTTTGGCGTCCACGTGGACGCCAAAATTAGAGTCCATGTGGACGCGAAATTGTGGACCCTGTGAATAGTGACATGGGAAAATTTGGCGTCAACGTGGACGCCAAAATTAGAGTCCACGTGGACGCGAAATTGTGGACCCTGTGAATAGTGACGCGGGAAAATTTCCTGCCAAATTTGGCGTCAATGTGGACGCCAAAATTAGAGTCCACTTGGACGCGAATTTGTGAACCCCGTGAATAGTGACGCGGGAAAATTTCCCGCCAAATTTGGCGTCCACGTGGATGCCAAAATTGGAATCCACGTGGACGCGAAGTTTTTGGACCCTGTGAATAGTGGAGCGGGAAAAAAACCCGCCAAAATTTGGCGTCCACGTGGACTTCAAATTGGAGTCCACCTGGACTCTAAATAATTGGCGTCCACGTGGACGCCAAATTTGGCGGGTTTTTTTCCCTCCAAAATGTTCTATATATATGGTTTCATTTTTATGTAAGATGTATACTTTTATAATTATTCTTAAATAATGCTACCGATTGTGGATAGAATAGAGACGAAGGAATTGCTATGATGATGTTTTG
>CANYCX010469625.1:0-16265 GCA_948193385.1 Breynia disticha f. nivosa
GAATAGGAGATGAATTAAGACTAGCATGCTCTTTCTAACTTTATGGGTTCAGTCTTATGGAATCCAAAGATATCAGATATCCGTTAGAAATCACTGATATATGTCTAGGACATGGTATTTGGTTTAGATCTACCAATGAGAACTACATGGTTCGGTGTCACAAGTAGTTGTCATGTACAAGTCTTACATCAAAGTTCTTAGACCTAATATCTCAATGAAACTTTGGATGGATTTGTGTATACTTTGACTATGCCTAACGTGCCTATAAAAGGGTGACATGATTGGGTATGCATTGTTTTATATTAGAGAGTATGAGAGAACTGAAGGGATTACCCACTCTTAAGGAGATAGAAAATGCATCGGACACTTCATCAGTGAACTCAAAAGAGTGTGCCAAACCCAGATGAACTAATGAGTTTCATTTTTTGTTTGAAAGAGTTTAGTATCACTGGAATATCATGAAAAGGAAATTAACAAAATAAGGATGACAATTCCACGAGTTATGCAATTTTGGTGTTTAGACTAAGTGACTATGTAAGACTGGACTAGGTCAAAACCAATGTCACAATATTCTCATTTAATTTGGATTGTCATATGCATTTTGCTAGAGTTTATTTATGTCCTTTAGGGTTTAATTATCCCTAACGTCAATTTTAAATGGGACTATAGGATCGTACAAAAGGACTAGGTCTGAAAACGCTAAAATGGACATTTCCATTTTGAACGTATATTTGTTCCATTTTAAGGACAAATATACGAGTCTTGCAAATGTGTAAATTGGACATAGTATAGGCCCAATGAAAACATAGTGCACGACAATCTCATGGTTAGTTCCAATTTTGTACTAATTATGAAGTTAATCATGGAGATGTAACAATCGTAGTTGGATAAGAATTAGGACACGTTAGGACATGTTTTGTCCTAAAATGTGTGCCATATGTAGGAGGAATTACTATTTAATTATCCATTGTAATTATAGTCTAAATCCTAATTGATTTAAGTTTCAAAATTGGAATCAAAGAGGGATTAAGGCTAAAAATTAGGAGATTTAGATAAGATAAGGATAAGGTTAATATAAGCTAAAAACATGGATTAGGACATAGTTTGTCCAAAACATATCAAAACGTGCAAGGCTTGCTAAAGAGATAATTACCACCTTCAATTCTAATCCTATACTGATTCAAAGTAGATTTTGAAGTCAAGTATGATTCCTACTCTAAATAGGACTCTGTTATGATAAGGATGTGAAAGGATGAGAGGAAATCTTTAGGTTTTATCTCTCCTCTATCTGTTAGGATTCTAAAATGTGTTATATATAAGGAGAAGTACTCTCGTTTGTGTCGGGGCTTCTACACCGTGAATTTTATGTCCAAGGCGAGATATTTAAGTTCTTTTCTTACTAAGACATTTTCTTGTAGTCAATCAACACAATTGACCTAGCATTCATCTTTTTTGAGAAGGACTAGTCAAATGTGTGTGAGAATAGAGGAATGTCACATTCCAGTACTTCTTTGTAACACGTTTTTTGGCTTTGTCTTGAAGGTTTAATAGGCTATTCCTATATAGTACTTACGAATTACATCATTCTAAAAATGTTTCAACTCTTGGATAGTTTATCGGGTTGTTCTTGCACATTTTGATATTGTTTTATTGTTTTGCTAACATGTATAAGAACCATA
The DNA here is from genome assembly GCA_948193385.1 of Breynia disticha f. nivosa. Classification (NCBI taxonomy): domain Eukaryota; kingdom Viridiplantae; phylum Streptophyta; class Magnoliopsida; order Malpighiales; family Phyllanthaceae; genus Breynia; species Breynia disticha. The sequence continues at coordinate 1,680 of CANYCX010469625.1, forward strand.
GAAATCTAACATCGCTTGACTCAACACCATGTTAGCGTAACTCAACCTCATCTTGGTGTTATCTGAGCGTGTCTCGACTGCTTCTCAGCATGATTCAACCCCATCTCAGTGTGAATCGACCCTGTCTCAGCGTGATTCCACCGCATCTCAGTGTGATCCTAGCATCACTCGACAGCGTATCGGCATGACTTGATCCCATCTCAGCGTGGCTCGATCAAGCTTCGGCGTGATCAGGGCACTACTCCACCACGTCTTGAGGTGACACGACCCCCTCTTCGCATGACTCGATTGCATCTCGACTTGATTAGACCGTTACTAGACTGCATCCCAACATTGCTCAACCTCGTCTCGGCGTGACTTGACTGAGTCTCGGCGTGATCCGAGGCTAACTCAACTGCATCTTAGCATGATCCGAGCATCACACGACCGCTTCTCTACGGGATCCGATCGTGACTCGACAAAGTCTCAGCGTGACTCGACCTTGTCTCCACGTGACTCGACCTTGTCTTGACGTGACTCAACTGAGTCTACGTGAGACTCGACCCTAACTCAACCTGACTCGAGCTTCTCTTAGGTTTACTTGACCGTGTCTTAAAGTGATTAAAGAGTGACTCAACCGCGTCTCATTATGACGCAACCCAATCTCAACGTGAGTCGACTTGTCTCGGCATGACTCGATCTCATATGAGCGTGACTAGACCGGATCTCAGCGTGATTTGACCGCCTCTTGACTCGTGCTTTTAAACAAGCAACGTAAGTGGTGGCTTCTTAAAACTCTATTCAGCAGCCTTAAAAATATTGGCGAACTCAGTCGCGGTCTTGTCCACCCCTTGGTCATAGTTAGATGGTAAGGAGACAAGGACTAAGTCAACGGCGAGGTCTTCTTTTAACCCCGCTGCAAGCCTTTCAAGAGTATCCAAGTACCCTTTCATTTTGAGCACATGAGGACTAACTTGGTCATAGCTAGAAGGTTAGGAGCCAAGGACAAAGTCAATAGCCTTTCATGTTGAGCTCATAAGGACTAACTTATTAGGGGCCACCTTACACGATGTCAATGCCTTCATCGTCAAGTACCTCTCATGAGGATCATTCTCTTGGAACATTTCCTTGAGATTGTTGATGATGTGGTATGCCTCTTGATCCATGTATTGCTTTTGCAGCTCGAAGATCATTGTACCCAACATCAAACAAGTGACATCCTAAAATTTGTGTCTCATGCGGGAAGAATTATGGTCCTAATTACCAATTGTAATTATTGGCTAAATCCTAATTGATTTAAGATTCAAAATTTAATTTAAACCCGAAAGGGATTAAAGGCTAAAAATTAGGACATTTGGATAAGATAAGGATAAGGTTAAGATAATGAAAATAATAGATTAGGACATAGTTTGTCCAAAGCATATCCAAAAAAGTAAAGCTTGCTAAATAAATAAAAACCACCTTAAATTCTAATCCTAAGCTAATTCTAAGTTGATTTTGAAGAGTATGATTCCTAATCTAAATAAAAATTAGTTAGGATAAGGAAGTGAAAGGAGAAGTATTCTCCTTTGTTTTTGGGGAATTCTATGTCGTGACTCTTGTTTCCAAGGTGATAAATTTAATTTCTTTTCTTACTAACACATTTTCTTGTAGTCGATCAACTCAATCGGGCTAGCGCTAACCCTTTTCGAGAAGGACTAGTCAAGTGTGTGTGAGCATGGGCGAAGGTCACGTGCTTCTTTGTGACATGTTTTTGCTTGGGTTTGAAGCTTGTATAGGATGGTCCTATACATTAGTCATGAAATTTATTTATCCCAAACCATTTCAGATAGGTTTATAATTAGTTTCCATGGTAAATACCTAAACTAGTTAAGTTTTCACAATGTTATGCATGTTTGGATTCTTGGACGATTTTTATAGTTGTTTTTGCATGTTTTGGTATTGTTTTCCCTATTATAACTTTTATAAGACCAATATAAATCTCAAAAGTGGTATCAGAGTAGCTTGCAAGCATTACTGTATGCGTTTTTACCATGAAAATCGATTAGCAATCAGTCACGCATAAAAGTTAATGCTAAAATTTTATAAAATTCATAAAATGGGATGTTTAGATTTGCTTTCATTACTTTATGATCATATGGGTTTTAAATCAAGATTATAAACTGACTTAGGGTATTTTTAATGAGATTTAATGGCTGGTTTGATTATTCTTTCATGGCTAAAACCTATGTTGATCGTATGTGATTTAAATGTGACAACTTGCGTTGTTATGAACTAGTTTTTGGTAATTGGACATGTAAACGAGTTTGTACGGTTTATTGGTGATTAAATCAAATTCCATAACTGAATTTGAACTATTGTTAAGTGATTTAATGGCTGAAACTCTAGTGTAGCGTAAACCCTAATGAATCATAATTTATATGATTGTTACATGTTTTGATGTTTTTATGACCTAATCTTATAAGATTGGATATAAATACGTTTCCAAATCAAATGACATTGTGCTTGACATATTTCGTTGAATTTTAAGGCTGTAATTAAGAATGTAAATTACTTCTCGTCCTAATTAAAATGTTGAAAAATTTTACCGTGATTTTAAAACATGGCCAATTGTTTTTAAATGACTAGTTTGATTGTTACATCTTTTAGTTCTATAAAACTATGTTTTGATTGATTAAAAAAGGTAAAATCATTCTAGGGCAGAAGTATTTTCAATGTTAAAATTGTTTTGTGGTGTGCACTAATTGGTCTAATCTCACTTAAAATATGGTAGACATTGTAGTATGTTTTAATGGAAAGTGTGGGCAATATCCAAGCGTGACTAAACCAGGTCTTAGCAGAAATTGACTCTGTATCAGCTAGACTCTGCCCAGTATTCGCGTGATTCTAACGTGAATTGATTGCATCTCAGCGTGACTCAAGCACGTCTCAGGGTGACTCAACCACGTCTCGGCATAATTCAACGGTGTCTCGGGGTGGCTCGAATGTCTCTTGACTACTTCTTGTCATCAGTTGACCATGTTTGTGCATGTCTCCATTGTGTCTTGGCGTGACTTGACCCCTCTAGGCATGACTTGACTGTGTCTCAACATGATCCTAACAAGACTCGATGGCGTCACAGAGTGACTTGACTATGCCATGGAGTGACTTGACTCGAGTTTGCCTTGGTGTGACTCTTGACCTTGCTGGTTTAGAAAGATGCCCAAAAGGACATCAAGAAGGACAATAAGAAGAGCAATGCAAAGGAAAAAATGCCTCTGAAACCAAAGGTGGCTGGGTTTATGCCCAATGTAGTTTTGAAGCCTCATCCTTTGGAATTATGTCACCATTGCTTTAAGAATGGCCACTGGAAGAAACATTGTCCAAAGCTATTAGTAGAGAAGAAGAAGAAGAAGACGGGTTCTGATGGAGCATCTACTTTAGGTATCTACGTTATAGAAATAAATCTCTCTATTTAAACATCGTGGGTATTGAATATCGACAGTGGTTCTTTCTCACATTTGTTGCAATGTGCGGGCTAAGAAATAGAAGGGCACTTTCTAAAAGGGAGGTTGATCTCTGTGTCAGAAATGGAGCTAGAGTTTCTGTCATAGAGATAGGAGACTTAGTTTTATGTTTGCCTACGGGCTACGAATTAAAACTTTTGAACTACTTTTATGTACCTGCAATGAGTAGGAATGTTACTTTAGTTTCATCCTTGGATATTGATGGATTTTCTTTAATTATAGGTAATAATGTTAAGAATATACGTTGTGGAGATCTTTATTATTGATGTGTATCCCTAATGTAGAAAATAAGAAAGCTAATTCCTATGAACTTAATCTTTCTTACTTCTGACATTGTCACTAAGGACATGCAAATGAGAAATGTTTGCAAAAACTTCATAAAGATAGAGCTCTTGGGTTTTGATTGGAAATCGTTAGACAGTTGTGAATCATGTATTCATGGGAAAATGACAAAGAATCCTTTCAACAAGAAAGGAGAGAGAACTAGTGGACTATCGAATCTAATACACTCGGATTTCTTTGTGCCATTAAGTACACAAATCAGAGGTGGTTGTAGCTACTTCATCACATTCATTGATGATTATGATTACTATGGCTATATCTATTTAATAAGACATAAATTAGAAACGCTAAAGAGGTGACCTGAAATTCCTTAATTCTAGTACACGTTTTTTTGAATCATCTGTCATTTTGTTAGAGGAACTACACGTACGGTACTTGGAAAGGTGTCACAAGGTTGTTTTGGAGTATTTCGAGACGGTTACGACCTTTAAAGACAATCACCAAGGTGATTCTTTTAGATTAAAGATTCAATTTTTATGTTAACTAGTCATCATATGTGAATCAATAGTTGTTATTTTGTTTCTTGATGAGGATCTAGGTGTCTTTCTTGTGTTTCTTTATGTAATTTCTGCTGCCTTAGTTGTTTGAACATGCTAAAAACCGAACACTTCTAGAGGCTTAATATCTACCCGGGATCAAATAGATCTTCACCGTCCATTAAGGAGGTGGAACTTGTATCTATACCCTTTAGTGGGTTCATTTCTATGCACCTTACATTTGAGAAAGAATTTAAGCATTCTAAAGCATACTTACATTCTCTCAAACTTTTGTATGCTAGCGTTCCTTTGCGGTCCTTTAGCGAGTTAGGCTAACTTGTGATCGAAAAGAGATCAAATGTTGAACGTGCATTGGTATAAAGTCCAAACCTATTACAAGTGGTATCAAAGCAGGATCTGCGCTAGCTACGAGTTTGCCAAGCGCTCTTTACTGCAGCCTAGCAAGTCGTCAGCGTCACTATTCACAGCCTATGATGTGAGTTGTTTGCAAGTGGGTCCTCTACAAGATATTAAGACGAGGACGAGTACGCAGGAGGCGGTAGAAAAATTTCACCAAGCGCTCGTATCTAGTTAGCACACTCTCGTAGAAGAGGGTCGTGCAAGTTGATCGGTAGCCTCAACACCTGGAGGGCAAGTACGCAGAGAATTGCACTCATAATCTTAGACAATCCACAGAAAGGGATTTGGTCTTCTCCACATGCATGAGGACGTGCATGAATTTAGTGGGTGGAGAATGTCACGAACTATTTGCCGTGACACACGGTATCGCACAAGATGCTTATTGGTTGAGATTAACGTGGATGCAGGGCAGCGCATAAGGCATTGTACGTGCTAAAGGTGGTTTTTTATGCCTCAGATAGGTGTGCCATCGAGGCGTTTTACTGGTTGAGAGTTGTCCCCGCTCCCCTGATGAGCCCATGAGAGGGCAAAACCAGCAAAGCATAAAAAACGATCAAGGCTTACCATAGGAATCTAGGTCATTCTGGGTGCCACACGGCGTTATCCCTCTGCAAAAACTCTGACCTTGTGACCCTTGACCCCATCTCAACGTGACTGGTCCCTGTCTTAGTGTGACTCAAACCAGTCTCGGAGTGATTCGAGCATGAATAGACAGTGTGTCAATGTGACTTGACATCATGTTGGTGTGACTCCACCATTTCTCGGTGTGATTCGACTGCATCTTAGTGTGACCCGTGCATGACTCGATCGTATCTCGCCGTAATTCGAGCATGACTCAATCGCATCCTGACGTCATTCGAGTGTGACTTGAGAACGTCTTCGCCTAACTCGAGCGCATCTCAGCGTGACATGACCCCATATTAGCAGGACTTGATCATCTCTTGGAGAGACTTGACCCCATCTTGGCGTGACTCGACTGCATCTTGGTATGATCTGAGCGTGACTTGATCATGTCTCGGTATGATTTGAGCATGACTCAACCACGTCTCAGCGTGACTTGAGCCAGTCTTAGCGTGACTTGAGCCAGTCTTAGCGTGACTCAACCGCGTCTCGTGTGAGTTGAGTCAACCTGGCATAACTTGACTACATCTTAATGTGACTTGACCTCGTCTCGGCTTGAGTCAGTCGTGACTCACTGTGATCCTATCAGAACACGACTATGTTTTGGTAGAATCATAGCTTCACTCAACTGCGTCTTGATGTGACTCAACTACGTCTAAGCATGACTCGACTCCGTCTCATCTTTACTCAACCATGTCTTGGGGTGATAAGACTGTTTCTCCACTACGCCTCAGTGTGACTAGACCTAGTATGGCAAGACTCCCTCCTGTCTTGGCATGAATTGACACCATCTTTGGGTGACTACACCGCGCCTCAGTGTGATCTTAGCTTGACTCGACCCCTTCTCAGCGTGGATCGACCTTATCTTGGTTTAACTCGACCGTCTCTCGGAGGAATTCATTAGTGAAACGACACTATTAATAGTGACTACACCGTGCCTTGGAGTGACTAGACTGTGCCTCAGCGTGACTCCAACATATCTTATCGTCACTCAACGCATCACGGCGTGACTTGACCCCATCTCGGTATTACTTGACAACATTTTTGCGGGACTCGACCAAGTCTAGTTCGCGTATAGGCAAGTTTAAACCCCATCTCAAGAGTGTCTCGACCACGCCACAGTGGAAGTGGACCCATCTCAGCATTTTGACTTGATTTGACAACACTACCGCGTCTTGGCGTGACTCGATCACGTATCCCTATGACTCGACCTTGTCTCATCATAACTCAACCTCGTCTCGGCATGATTAAAGACGTGGCTCGAGCCTCTCTCGGTGTGACGCGAGCCTGTCTCACCTTGACACAAGCAATCTCGACTGTATCCCAGTGAGACACAACCGTGGCTCAAATACTTGACCTGGGCATGAATCATCTGTGTCTCTTTGTGACTCGTCCCCATCTTGACATGAGTCTACCCTATCTCGAATTAACTCCACCCCTATCTTGGTGTAACTCCACCCAATCTTGGCGTGACTCGGGCCCATCTCGGGTGATTCTAACTCCTTTTCGCATGAATCGACCCATCTCTAAGCTTGACATGACTTTGCGTCGAATCACTCCACCGAATGTCTACGCGCTCTGAACTTCACTCGACTGTGTATCAGCATTATTTGAGGATGAGTTGATGTCGTTTCAACATGACGCTACCCCGTATCGGAGTGAGTCAACCTTGTATCAATGTGACTTAACCCTGTCTCGCCCTAACATGACCCTGCCTAGGCAGGACTGGACCGCATCTCGTCATGACTCGAATGCGTTCTGGCAGGACTTGACCGCATCTTGGCGTGATTGTAGCGTGACTCGACCACCTCTTGGAATGATCCAATCATGGCTCGACCATGTTTTGGTATAATCGAAGCATTAATCGACTCCGTCGCAACAGATATGAGCATCACTCGACCTTGTCTCAACGTAATTCGAGTGTACCTCGACCGTGTCCCAGTGGGGTGTGAGAGTGACTTGACCATGTCTTGGCATGAGTCGACCCTGTCTCAGTGTAAGTCGATCCCGTCTAGGTGTGACTCCACCTCATCTCAACTTGCCTCAATCCCATCCCAACCACATTATGGCCTGACTCTACCGTGTCTCGATGTGTCTAAATTTTGGCTCGATTGTGTCATGGCCTAACTCAACCCATGTTAGCGTGACTCAACTGAATCTTGCATTACTCGACTACATCTCGACGTGGCTCGAATCGGTGTAGTTTGAGCATGACTTGATTTCATCTTGATGGTATCCGAGCGTGATTCGACTATGTCTCGAAGTGATCTAAGCGTGACTCAACTTCGTCTCTGTATGATTCTAGCATGACTCGACGACATCTCGGTAGGAACCTAGCGTAACTCTATTGCGTCTCGAGGGAATTCAATCACGTGTTGATAAGACCTCAACCCATCTCGACATGTCTCGACCCCGTCTCGCCGTGTCCAAACGTGACTCAACTGCACCACGTGTTAACCTTGCATGACTTGACCATGTCTTAGTATGACTAGAGCACTTCTCAACATGACTTGACCCTTTCTTGGCGTGACTCGAGCGTGTGTCTACGTGACTTGCCCGTCTCAATGTGAATTGACCTTGACTCAGCTCTGAGCACAGCTTGATGAATCTTTCCTGGTTCTAAGACTTGATCGACTACGTCGCGGGGGATCCGAATGTTACTTGATTACGTCTAAGTGTGACTCAACTGCATCTTGATATGACTAGATCTAGTCTCGGCATGACTCGACCGCTTCTTGGGATGACTCTATCGCTTCTCGTGATGACTCGACCGTATCTCAGTGTTACTAGTTCTAATCTCAGGGTGACTCCACCCCGTCTCGACGTCCTGCAAACCCATCTCCACATGATCTAATGGTGACTCAATCGTGTCTCGACAGGATCTAAGCTTAACTAAATTGCATCCTAGGGTGATTCGAGCATGAGTCGACCATGTCTCAACATGACTTTGGCTTTTCTCGGTGTGACTTGACCCTTTCTCGACATGACTTGACCGCTTCTCTGCATGATTCGGGAATGAGTCGACCCCATCATAACTGATCCGAACGTGACTTGACCCCGTATCAATAAATTAGAGTGTGACTTATCGGCATCTAACATGATCTGAGCGTGACCCAACCACATATTGGGGTGACTCGATTGTTTCTTGATCACATACTGACATGGCTCGACCCGTCTAGGCGTGACTCGATTGCACTCAACGTGACTCGACCTAGTCTTGATGGGATTAGAGTATGACTCAACCTTGTCTCAATGACTCAACCTTGTCTCAGTGTGGCTCGACACTATCAAGACATGCCTTGACAATGTTTTGGCGTGATCCAAGCATGACTCAATAGTGTCCCAGCATGATTCGAGCGTGACTCAATCGTGTTTGAACGTGACTTGAGCCCATCTCGGCATTTCTCGACCGTGTCTAAGTATGACTCTACTGCGTCTCGGCATTATCCGAGTGTGAATCGACTACAACGAAGCTTAAATCGACTCTGTCTCGACATGAATTAACCCTGCCTCATCGTGATACGAGCACGACTCAATCTTTTCTTGGCAGAATCCAAACTTGACTCAAATGCATGTCGGGATGACTATACTTGTCTTGATAAGACTCGATCATGTCTTGACGTGACTCGACCGTGTCTCAAACTGACTGGACCTCATCCTTGGGTGACTCGACTACATCTTAGCAGGATACACGTGTGACTCCATCGCATCTCGGGATGACTTGACTACGTCTCAACGTGACTCAACCGTGACTATGCGTGCCTTGACTTTGTGTTGGCGTGTCTCGACCGCGGATCAGCATGATCCGAGTGTGAGTCAATCGTGTCCCTGCGTGATCCGAGGGTGACTCGACCGTGTCTAGGCGTTACTAAAGCTAGACTCAACATGAATCGACCCCGTCTCGGCAAGACTCGACTAGATGTAGATGGTATCCGAGCATAACTTCAATTAGTCACAGCGTAAATCGATTCCGTCTCGATGTGACTCTACCCAGTCTCAGTGTTATCCGAGCGTAACTCAATCGCATTTTGGGTGGATTTGAGCGTTAATGGACTACATCTAGATGAGACTGAATCATGTCTCGGCGTGAATCGACGCCATCTCGAGGTGAGTCGACCACTTCTCGACTACATCTTATCGTGAGTTGACCTTGTCTGTACCTGCCTCAACTGCGACTCGGCGTGACTTGACTCTATTTAGACATGACTCCACCTCACTTTGTGCTGATTTGAGTGTGACTCAACTGCATTTCAACAAGATCTCAGCATGAATTAATCGTGTCTCGCAGTGACTTGACTGCTAATTAGTGTCATTCTACCTCTACTAGGCGAGACTCGGCCAGTCTTAGAGTTACTCGACCACATCTCTGCATAAATCGACCTCGACTAGATGTAGATGGTATCTGAGCATAACTTCAACTAGTCACAGCGTAAATCGATTCCGTCTCGATGTGACTCTACCCAGTCTCAGTGTTATCCGAGCGTAACTCAATCGCATTTTGGGTGGATTTGAGAGTTACTCGACCACACCTCATTTTGTACCTGCCTCAACTGCCTCGACTGCGTCTTGACCTGACTCGACCTTGTCTCGACAAGACCTGACTGCTGATTTGAGTGTGGCCCAACCGCTTCTCGGCATATTCGAACGCGTCTTGGCGTGACTCGCCCCGTTTAGACATGTCTCGACCGCATTCAGGGGTGACTTGACTCTGCCTAAATGTAACTCGAATGCATCCCTGTAGTGTCTCAGTATGACTCAACGTCGTCTTAGCGCAACTTGACCACGTCTCCGCGTGACTCGACCTCATTGCGGTGTCACTCGACCACATCTCGACGTGACTCGGTTGTGTCTCAAACTGACTCGAATGCATCCCGTCCCAATCAGTGCTTGAATTGACCGCGTCTAATTGTGATATGAGCTTGACTCGATCGTGTCTCCGCCTGATTCGAGCGTGTCACGACATTGTCTCAATGTGACTCGAATGCGTCTTGGCAAAACTCAACCTCGTCTCTGTGTGACCCAACCGCATCTCATTTCGAATCAACCCCGTCAAGCTTGACTCGACAACATCTCAGCATGAATCGATCGTGACACAACCACGCTTGACGGCACTTGACCCCGTCTTCGAGTGATCCGATGTTGACTCGACAGTGTCTCGGCGTGACTCAAGTGTTTCTCGATAACGAAATTCCTCCTTTTCGCAGGCATTGACCAGGGGCCCCTTTGGGGAATAGGTATCAGTAACTGTCTAGGCGTGACTCGACCCATCTCAGCTTGACCCGACTGTGTCTTGTCGTGAATTGACACCGTCTTCCTTGACTGGACTCATCTTGGCATAATTCAAGCATCACGAGACCGTGTCACGATAGAACTCGACCCTTTCTCAACACAACTCGACCTTATCACTGTGTGATACAAGCATTACTCAACTACATATCGACGTGACTCGACAACTTCTCGGTATGGGTCGACCATGTCTCGATGTGATTCGATCGTGTCTTAGTGTAATCTAAGCAAGACTTGACCACATCTCAATGCAACTGAGCTGCATCACGACGTGATCGAAGCAGACTCGAGTGCATCTCGGCGTGACTCGACTGTGAATTGACATGTCTCGACTGCGTTTCCCCATGGCTCGACCCCATATCAACGAGACTCGACCACATCTTGGCGTGACTTAACCCATCTCACCATTACTTGACTGCATCTCGGCATGATATAAGTGTGGCTCGACCACATTTCGACCTTACTTGAGCCTGTCTCGACGTGAGGTGGCTGCGTCTCCAATTGTTCTAAATGGTTAACACGACTATGTCTCCGTGCGACTCGACCTCGTCTTTGCGTGAATCAACCGAACTCAATGTGATCTGAGCGGGACTCGACCGCATCTCGTAGGATCTCAGCTTGGCTCGACCGCATCTCGACGTAATTCGAGCTTGACTTGACCGTGTCTTATCCAAGATTCACTCGACGGTGTCTCGATGCAATCCAAACTAGACTCGACCACTACTTGGAATGACTCAATCACGTCACTCGACTACATCTCGGAATGACTACACCCTGTCTTGGCATGACTCAACCGCTTCTCCGTAGATTTCACCTAGTCTCTTTGTGACTCGACCCCATCTCGACCTTATTAGACTGTGTCTCTATGTGACTCAACTGCTTCTACGCATGACTCGACCCCGCTCGATATTACTTGACCGTATCTCGACCTCATTTTGGCCTCGTCTCAGCGTGATTCACCAAGGTCACGACAAGACTGACCCCGTCTCGACCTCATTTTGGCATAACTCTAACTCGTCTTTGCTAGACTCGGTGAGACTCGACCTTGTTTCGGTGTTGCTCGAAGCGTGACTCGAACTCATCTCGGTGTGACTTGACCCTGTCAAGGCTTGACTCGACCAAACCTCGCGGTACCTCAACCGCGTCTCGACCACATCTCGACATGACTCGACCGATCTATATGTAGCTCGAAGCTGTCTCAACACGATTCGACCCCGTCTCGGTAAGACTCGACTAGATTTGCCAATAAGACTACATGGTTTGGATTTATAAGTAGTTCTCATGTGCAGGTCTTACATCAGAGTTCTTAGACCTGAAATCACAATGAAACTCTAGTGGATTTATGTATACTGTGACATACTCCTAAAGCGTCTATAAAAGGGTGACCAGTTGGGGTATGATTGGGTATCGATTGTTTTATGTTAGAGTGTATAGGAGAAGTGAAAGGATTACCCACTCTTGAGGATAAAGAAAATGCATCAGCCACTTGATCAGTGAAGTCAAAAGAGTGCGGCAAAACCTAATTGAAATAATGAGTTTCATTATTTATATGAAAGAGTTTAGTATCATTGGAATATCAAGAAAAGGAAATTAACAAAATAAGGATGACTATTCCATGCCTTATGTAATTCTGGCATTTCAGGTAAGAGACTATATAAAATTGGACAACCTCAAAATGAATGTCACAACATCTTTATTTAATTTAGATTGTCATAAGCATTTTGCTAGAGTTTTTATATGCTCTTTAAGGTTTAATTATCCCTAATGTCGATTTTAAATGGGATTATAGGTGCACACAAAAACATTAGGTTTGAAAAGGGTAAAATGGACATTTCCATTTTGAACATATTTTTGCCATTTTAAGGACAAATTTATGAGTCTTGCGAATGTGTAAATTGAACACAATATAGGCGCAATGAAAACACAATGCACGACCATCTTATGGTTAGTTCCAATTATGTACTAATTATGAAGTTAATCATGGAGATGTAACAATCCTAGTTAGATAAGAATTAAAAAACATTAGGACATGTTTTGTCCTAAAATGTGTGCCTTATGTGGGAGGAATTATTATTCTAATTATCCATTACAATTATTGGCTATGTTCTAATTGATTTAAGAGTGAAAATTTGAATCAAAGAGGGATTTAAGGATAAAAATTAGGAGATTTGGATAAGATAAGGATAAGGTTAAAATAAACCAAAAATATGGATTAGGACATAGTTTGTCCAAAACATATCAAAACGTGTAAGGCTTGACAGAGAGATAATTAACACCTTAAATTCTAATCTTATCCTGATTCTATGTAAATTTTGAAGTCAAGTATGGTTCCTAATATAAATAGGATTCAGTTAGGATAAGGAAGTGAAAGGATAAGAGGAAATATTTAGATATCTCCTCTATCTTCAAGGATTCTAAAATGTGTTCTATATAAAGAGACGCATTCTCGTTTGTTTTGGGGATTCTAGGCCATGAATTTTATGTACAATTCGAGAAATTTAAGTTCTTTTCTTACTAATACACTTACTTAAACTCAATCAACTCAATTGACCTAGCACTGGTACTTTTTTTAGAAGGACTCGTCAAGTGTGTGTGAGCACAAAGGAAGTTCACGTACAAGCACTACTTTGTGACACATTTTGGCTTTGTCTTGAAGGTTATATAGGCTGCTCCTATATAGTTGTTACGAATGAAATCATTCTGAAAATGTTTCTGCTTATATTCTTGATGCAAATTCAAAAACTACTTAAGTTTTTGCAATACAATTCATGTTTGGTTTCTTAGGCGATTTCTGTAGTTGTTTTTGCACGTTTTAATATTGTTTTGGCTATGCTGACTTGTATAACAACTGTAGAAATCTAACATCCGCGGACCTAATCCCCTCTTGATATCACTCGACCTCATCTCGGTGTGATCGGAACGTGACTCGACCGCTTCTTACCATGAATTAACCCCATCTCAGCGTGACTCGACCTCGTCTCAACGAGATTCAACCGCATCTCAGAGTGATCCTAGCATCACTCGACAGCATCTCGATATGACTTGATTGTGTCTCTGCATGGCTCGGTCCTGTTTTGCGTGACACGACCCCCTCTTGGCGTGACTCAATTGCATCACGACTTGATTTGACCATGGTAAGACCACATCATAGTGTTACTCTACCTCGTCTCTGCGTGATTTGACCGAGTTTGGGCATTATCAGAGACTGACAGGACCACATCTTAGCATGAATCGAGCGTCACTCGACCATGTCTCGGCACTTTCCAATCATGACTCGACCATGTCTCGATGTTATCTGAGCATGACTCGACCTTATCTCGATGTGATACCAACGTTACTCGAACCCGTCTTGGCATGATTCGAGCTGTAGTTGACGTTGACTTTGCACCATGACTTTGCACCATCGCGACGTGATCTGAGCTTGAGTCAACCATGTCTAGATGAGATCTGAGCTCTGATCGACCGCATCTCAGCGAGACTTTTACTTGACTCGATTGAATCTCAGTATGACACGATATCCTCTCTACATAACTCGACCCAGTCTTGGATGGACACAGTATTGGTGTGACTCAACCATGTCTTGGCGAGACTCTGCCTCGTCTTAGCATGACTCGACCCCGTCTTGATGTGACTCGACCGCGTCTCAACATGACTCGATTCTACCTAGGAGTGATACGAGCGTGACACGACCATGTTTTGGCGTGATCTAACTGTACCTCAGTGTGTTTAAACGTTGTCGGGCTCAGTCCTGTCTCACGAGTGATCTGAGCATGACTGGACCACATCTCAACGTGAGCTGAATGAGACTCGACAGCATTTTGGCACGAACCGAGTGTGACACGACGTCGTCTCAGTGTGACTCAACCTCGTCTCATTGTCCGAGCTTGACTCGACAGCAGCTCGACATCATCTAAGTGACACTCGATAGCCTCTCGCCATGATCCGAAATTGACTAG
>CANYCX010469772.1:0-15398 GCA_948193385.1 Breynia disticha f. nivosa
GCAGTTAATGAAGAAGGAGAAGCAGTTAATGAAGAAGAAGCAGTTAATGAAGAAGAAGATACCAAAAGGGAAGCCAAGATTGCTCATCAAAGCTTTGTTGCAGATGACAATGGAAACAGATGATGCAACTGACAGAAACAAAGCTCCAATTACACCCATTTGGATTCCTGCCATTTCTCCCATCTGCACGACCAAAGCTAAAACAATTTCTGTTAAGTTTATGACGAATTCAAAGTTGTACAAGATACGAGGAGACATACAGTAAAAAAGAACGATACTACAAAAGGAGACACGACATAGGAATTACCGCCTTATTGAAACCAACTCTATACGTTCACATTTTTGCCAACTTTATGTCAAATGCACTAAATGCATAAAGAAATTCTTATATTGCTGATGTACTATTTTTTTTTCTGGTACATTGTCAATATGATCCAACAAAATAAATATATTTATCTTTTCTTATCATGCAAGTTACCCACATTACAAGTCAGATACTTGGATTATAATCTTTTCTGAAATCTAAATATATGCAGTCTCTTAGTGAAAAAATTACATGGAAACAAAGCAATTGAAGACAAATCAGACACTGTTTTTATAAGTGGAAAGCAAAAACAAAAATGTCAATACCTTTAAAAGAGAACTGTTGCAGTTGATATGAAGGATCACACTTTAAGAATTCACAGAGAAAACCAACTGCAACACTTGGGTTTCTTATGCAGAAAATGCTATATATTGTTCAGCAGAGCTCCTACAACTCCATTAATGGAAGAAAACAACCAGCTCGAGGTGGAGAATGAATGTTATTGAAATGAGAGAGATTGAAAAGAGAGAGAAGTGAGTGTTGGTTGTGTGAGAATGAAAGTGAAGATGAGGGCTTATATGATTATGGAAGAAGTTGGGTTGGTGCCAAACTCATTTGTATATTTAGAGAATGTGTTTGTTTTATTTGTGTTTTGAAGGCTCAAATCTGTGGGTGTAAATTTGTGTTCGCGAGTCATAATCATATCGGTGATTTTTCTATTAAATATTTTTATTTACGATATAAATATTACAAAAATTGTATCTGTGTCATATCAATCATCTACTTATTAATTATCTCATTGAGTTAGAAATCATCAGCCCTAATTGTAAGGGTGTCAATTCGCGTCGTACTTATTTCTACCAAATATCATTATTCACGACATAAATATTATAAATCACGTGACATAAATATCACAAAAATTGTATTTATGACACGATAACAAGATTTATGTGTACACGATTATAATGCAATACAAATATTATATACACATAAATCGTGTTATCGTATCAAAAATTGACAGCGATAATGTAGATCATCACTTCAAGAATTAAGTTTGGTTGATTGAGTTCAGTCAAAGAAGGTAAGAGATCAATTTCAAAATAACAACACAAATCATTACCATCTAGTTTTCATGATTTACTTTCTCTTTCATTTTGTTGAAATGTACAATTTAACATAAATAAATTAAAAGAAAATTAACTTAAAATACCATAAGCTATTTTTAATTAGACTTATAAATATTCTAATCTTTTTTGTTAAAAATGTTAAGGTGTAAAGTTGATTTTGCTTAGTAAAAAATACACATCAAAATAAAATTATAATTTGTAATGATGCATTTTTTTTCAGTTTACTTTTTTTTTTTCACAAAATCTTGAATTGACCATTTTCTTTTTTTTTTAGTTCTATAAATTTTGATATTTATGAAGGGAAAAAGGTTAATGAAAAGTAATTTACCATAATGTTAATCAGTATAATTGTATATTTGAAGATGAATATAGCATTAATAAGATGAAAAATATTTTGTCTATAAATTTTTAATTTCTATTTTTATAGTAAAAAAAAAATTGGTCTGAAGACACTCATATGCGACAATGAAGATAACATTTGAAATATTACAAAAAAAAAATTATATAAGGAAATTTTCCGAAATCTATAATTATTTGTTTAATAAACTAATATTTTGTATGATAATTATTTAACTTTTAATGATAAATTTTGTTTTATCACAACATAATTTGCATGTGCCGATAAAATTTAATACAATTATAATATAGAGTTTTCCGTCTCATTGTAGCGATATTATAGTTGAAAAAATCATGGAATAAATCACCTCAATGTTGTAAGGTATAATTAGTGGTTAAAATATATATGGAAAAGGCTTAAAAGTGAAGGCAGGAAGGTGAGAAGAAGATTTCTTAAGTGAGATATCTGGCAATGCAAGCAAATGAGTAGCTGCCCTCTAAATCAATTCTTGTTTGGTGAGAATTCTTCAATTATACTCCTTCACAAACTATTCTCTTCTTTTTCTGTTAATTTTTGGCACGATTTATGAGTACACGTTTATGATACGATACGAATTCAATTTTTGTAATGCTTATGCCATAAATAATTACGATACAATTATGACGCATTTAACACAAACTGAAAGTAAGTTTGTTTAAGAAAAAAACCTTTTTATGGTACAAAAGTAATTCTGTTTTTGACTTTAATTTCCTACAATATTTTTTTTTAAAAAAAAGTATGAAACAATTTTCAGGTGATTTATATATATTATTTTAAGAATATATTGAATCTCTCAACATTTATTAATTTGAGAAATGAAGTTTAAGTTCTAAGGAAACATCTTTTTCCCCTCAAAGTAATGCACTCATCTCAAAACCTGTATTAATAATCTTGAATTTTGTTGTCTAATTCTAAAAAGTTCTTTTTGAGAGACGAGGAGAGGAGCGGGTGCGGTCGTCCTTTTTGTCGTATTTTTTTTATAATATTATTTTGGTCGTGTTATTGTCCTTTTTAACGTGTCTTGTCAAGTATTATTTTAAATTCGTTTATTTTTGCCCGTCTTATACTACCTTTGCATTCGATGTATTTTAATTTTCAGAAAGATAGTTTCGTAAAGATAAATGATTATGCATGCAAGTAATTTTATCGATTCGTATTTTCTATCTAATATCGTTATTTATAACATAAATATTACAAAAATTAAATTTGTGTCATTCATGCTGTGTCGTAAACATTTACTCACAAGTCGCGTTTAGCATCCGAAATCGACAGCTCTACAGTACAGATCACGGTTGCTTGCTTAGAATTGCAGGGCAGATTTTATTGAAAGCTACATATCATAGTTTCTACGTTCACATTCCATTCAAACACAACAAAATCAATGGAATTGAGAGGCTGCTTAGACTACAGATTATATTATTATTCTTAAGTCTGTTGTGTTGTGATAGCGATGACTTGCCCGCAATCACATTTGGGTCGATCTTCCAGGGGCCACCTGAAACCACTACTACCAGTTTGAATTCAATCTACTCTGTATCCACAAGAGAACCACTGAAATATTTGTGCAATCTGGAAATGTTACACCATGCTCGAACCATCGATCGAGGTTAACGTTGTGTTTGGTTTAGCTGTCGGTAGCTTTTGCGTTTGAGATCCAAAACGCAACAGCTTCTGTGTGGAGCTGTGTTGATTATTTGCCATTTTGGAACTTCAAACGCAGACGTTGTAAACGTCAAACCAAACGCAACGTAACTCTCTTATGACCTACATAGAAGGTAGCCTTAGTTGAGGCACCATCAGTGGCACGAAACAGGTTATTATAATGTGTCCTGAAAAAGTTTTTGCCCAATCTTTCTGTCAACATGGGAAGAACTGATCAAGAAGCCTGAATTATACTGATGGGAAGCAATTCAAAACGAACATTTTAACTATCAGAAAAAATAAAACTCTGAGAATTTTCTTCTCTATAAAACTATGCACCTTTTCGTATCATTAAAGGTCTCTGTGTGGTGAAAAACTGTAAATATTGACAGGAAACATACTGTGTGCAAAGAACAAATAAATCATCTTGAGCAGATTTATGCAAGAGATTTGAAGATGTGAAGAAAGGTAGATGATACCGAAGAATGAAAGATTCATCCCCTCGTAGTCTGAGAAAAATATGCTCGGTCAGCCATTGCGGTACGTTCTTGGAATAGAGACCACTCATATTTGCACCTTTCTCTCACCTGTTGGAAGAGTGAAGTTAAAAATAAGATGGGAAAAACAAAAACCTTGCTCTTACCAGTTGGAGTGAAGGCAAAAATAAGATAAAAGAAAAGAATTCCAAACTGTCAAAACTTGGCTCACGTACCCCTACCCACTTAGGTTTTCCATTCTCAGCATTCCCCTGAACATTTTTACGTGCGATTAGAAAGATCATGAAAAAAAGAAAAGACTAATGTGAAAATGGAATAGAAACAGAGCAAAATATAATGAAAATGAGCCAATTCCTTCGGCATAAGGTTTTGATAGCATTAAATGACTACTCAAACATTTCCAAGAGACCAGAATGATCCAAACAATTAGAAAGAAATATGGATAACTTGCCCATGTCCAGAAAGTAAATTCAAACCTTTCATCATATTGTGTCATGAACTCACAAGGTTTGGACTGAGTAACGACAACTAAAATTGATCACAACCAAACATATAGTAGAACATTTCGTCCAAAATAAACATACTTTTCATAGCTGTCTGACGTATTGAAAGAAGATATGCACCTGGTTTCCAAGAGAAGGAATTACTTGATGAACAATCCATTGTGAATCAACTACCCCAATTTTCTCATGTGCAGGCTGTTGAGCCAGAAAAGATATTATTAAATTGAACATATAACCAGGATTGTTATAGCTTATGCATCCATGAAGGCAACACTTTCTATGACTATAAGGATATATGAACATCCATAGCATGTCATTCTCGTAGTATAACATAAGCATGACCGAATAAAAACATTATATTAAAAGAATGCACCATGATGATCCTCAAGTCCTTGTGTGATGAGTGCTTAGAGAAATTAGGCTTTTCTTTAAAAAAATATCAATCAGGATTGTAATTTTTGTTTCTTTTACATCATAAATGATGCGAGATATGACGACTTATTACAGGAAAAAACAAAGTCGCTCAAATATTCTCCTTGATTAACTAACATAACTAATCAATACAGTATTCATTAAGCTTGCAAATAAAATTAAGCAGTATACACTAGCTGCATATTTAAAAAGTGACAGAAAGTGCTGACCTCTACACATCTTCTGAGGGCAAAATCCAATCCCCATCCATGCACCAAATCATTCTATGGTCATATTGCAAAAGAATTGTCTTAGGAAGCAGCTTAACAGAGAAATCTCCACTGAGAACACATACAGTAAGATGCACATGGACACCACCAAGTTTTCTCAAGGAGAGTCACACATACATATGGAATTATAGATGTAAAAATGTACTATAATTTATAACACACTCTCCAATCTCGACATTGTCTGGAGAACTTCATCCCAAAACAGATGCATCTGCCACTGTCTTGAAATTTTCAACAAAATCACATAAATTTTGAACAACCAATATGGTTCCAACAGAAATGCAATCTTAAACTCCAAAATACCTGAACCATATGCCACACGCAGCGCCAGGCTTCTCGAGAAAATACAGGAGCCATAATTTCCACAAAGCTGAAAAAAAAAGTAATTAATTAGAAATGCACCCACGCCAAGCAAGGTGACATGTACACACATGCACAAAGGGAGAGAGGGAGGTGAGAATACGCAGCGCATGGAGGTAAATGTGGATCATAACAAAATCCTGGCTTCTCCTCTGTGTCCCTGTTTCAGAAATCCAGTGTACATGAACCTTTTTATAAGCGGAAGAACATGGAGACCAAAAACAAAAAAGACACAAGTCATTTAAAATTTTCTGCTAAATGAAAGATAAAGGGAGCCTACTTGTGAACTTCTACGTCTCCTCTCCTCTCTGTCATCTTCCAAGTAAGTCCATCATAGGGCTGAAGACCTGGTTGAGAGATCTCTAGACGATGTTTCCTAACCAATTCAATATATCTGGTAATTTCAAAACAAAAGATCAGAACAATGGAAATGGCTAATAAAATCCATCAATCAAACATAAGGCAGCAAATAATTACTTTGCAGCATCAAAATGTTCTACTCCTAGATCTTCATCCCATATAAATATGTATTCATATGCTGCAACAACATCAGGATGCAGGAACCTTTTTGCATACCACCTAAAATAACCAAGTATGAAATGACAAGAAGAAGCAAAATTATGATAAATATCTCACATGTGCAATACATTTGTCTTGACATAAAGAGAGACAAACTAATAATGACTTTAATTGGTTTGACATTTACACCACAAATAAAAAAATTTCTAACAACGAGAGTTTAACGCCAAACAGACTGCAACAAATTTTACCATTTTGCCTGTCTTCCAACACTAACATGAATTGCACTCTTGGACCACTGAAATTCATTCCACTCACTTGTTCGACCATCATAGTGAAAAAGCAAAATCTGGAAATCATCATTGAACTACCAAAGAATAGAAGAAAAAGGGGGCCTCAGATCCTCCAGTAAAATAAAACAGAAAAATGATGTAACTAAAAGAATGAAGGAACAAAAGAATGTCGTATCATCAAACCTTTTTAACAGCTGCATTGATATTATTCCTCTGTTCATAACCAACTGTGAATGTCACCAAGTATTTTGGTTTCTTCTTTAGATCCTAAAAGCATTTAGAGATCAACTTATAAAATTCATGCATACAAATACTCACCAAAGTTGACACTAGAGCATCATCTTCTGAGTTTCAAGCATACAAATAGACCAATATAACATTATCAAACAACAATGGACAACATAGATCAGATAATTGCCAAAACTTTTACATCTTAAGTTGAATTAGCAAATTATATTAAATTAAGAGTGGAATCTTCCTAATCTGTCCAATGGTCAAAAAGGGAGTGGCAAACCTTCTAAATTCTAATGTAATGTCTTAGTTTTATGTTTTTCATGCAACTACAAATGCAATAAGATATGCCAACATAGCAATGAAAGAAGCATTGACATGGATGAGTAATATTTAACTTCTGTTGCATCCTCTATGTTTATTCAAACCACCATTACTTCCCCATAGGACGAGCATTCATCTCTCATTCACCCATTCAAATACGGTAAACTAGTGCAATGGAGAAACACAACTTCAAGATCACAACAAAAAGTTCAGTAAGTACTAAACATGAAAATAAGGTGAATCAATTCTGACAAAATCAACTTCCAAAAAGTTACAGTTCCATAGAATAAAAGTTCAGTAAGTACTAAACATGAAAATAAGGTGAATCAATTCTGACAAAATCAACTTCCAAAAAGTTACAGCTCCATAGAATAAGTAAATCCCAAATGTCATAAAAATTTTGCCTGAATAAATATAAAAAAAACTGTCTTCACATCTTAAATAAGTCCAAGATAAACAGAAACCATTTTATACTGTCAAACCATCACAAATCCCAAGCACAACTAATGATCATACCTCAGCAGGCTCACCCCACAATCTGCGCAAGTAAAAATCCGTTTCCGATACAACAATTCCCGGAGGCAATGGCTCTGCACCACGAGGATTCGTTTGAACAAAAATCTGGGAAAATTATTCCAGCGAAACATAAACAACCCGCAAAACAAAAACAGAAAATCTTATCAACAAACATAAGCAGCTCTACAAATACCTTAGGCTCCGAATACACAACACTTTCACCAGATTCTCTTTTACTCGATTCATCTAAATCTCTAATGGTAACATCAGCAGGGGATATGCGACTAGAAGGCAATTGAATCTGCCATAACATCAAAGAACTCACATTACCGATACAAAAACATTCGAATTACTGAAAATTATAACAATGTACCTTACTAAGTGAGGCGGGTCGAAACGAGACACCAATGCAAAACCCAAAAACGATCCCTAAAATCGCAGTGATTACTACTCGTGCACCATCTTTATATTTCCTAGAACTTCCACTGCAATGTAAAACAGCATAAATTGACCGCATTCAAACAACATTCATTCCACACATTCACTAAATTACAATACATAACTAGATCAGATTCAACGCGACAAGTGAAAAAATCAAATCAAATTTAAATTTTCTGGATCATAGCAGAGTTAAATCAAACACATTAATTAAATTAAAGCAATCACAAAATCTAAATAAACTCGAAGATACCTGCGGTGTAAAGGCTTCGTCATTTGTAGAAGAAACTCGAGTGAAATGAGTCCGAGTTAACTCAACAACAGAGTCATTAAATAACATTCTTCCAAAAAAACAGATTTCGGATATAAATTTTCAGTTACAGAGATTAATTTGGATTTCGGATATACATTTTCAGTTATAGAAATCAATCTCTTTCTCAATCTTGACGCATGTATATCTTGTTAAAATAAATGTTTTTATTTAATATTTATATGTAATAACTTTTAATTTTTTAAGCGACTCATTTATATAAATAATAAAGATATATAGAAGAAAATATGGAATTTCCCACAAATATTATATTGCGTAGATAGAGTTGATCTCGATAATTTTTACGCGACTCATTTATATAAATAATAGTTAAAATAAATGTTTTTATTTAATAGTTTTATATCCTAAAATAATTATTACTTGTTAATTTTACGTATATTTTTTTTAAAAATTTTTATAATAATTGTTTGATTTAATGACTTTTGCTTAATTTTTATGCAATTATACCCTAAATGTACGATTTTCAATGTCATTAATTAATGAAAAATTAATAATTATTTCACTTTTCTTAATATTTATGATAAAAAAATAAATGACAATCTTTTTGTAACGAAAAAAGTACTATTAACTAAACACAATAAATAAATTGAACTTTTGAGGAATTAAAAACCCAAAAACTCATATTTATATATTACTTTTCAGCAAACTGCCCTTAAAATGGTAGGGCTGACTTTCTGAACCGATAACACAATTTGTAATTACACGATTATGATATGATAAGAATGACACAACTTTAATTTTTCGTAATGTTTATATTATAAATAATGATATCTAACAGAAAACACATACGATTACGACTTGCTTAAGCCGATAATCAGAATTATCTGAAAATTTTCAATTAAAATTGTTTTTTTTTTTTTGAAAGAAACAAAGAATTATCAGAATTTTGTGCATTGTACTGGAAGACCAGTTTGGTGATCAACTGTCACAACTTGTGTGGCATTATCGCATCTAAGAACATCCTGACCCAACTTAGCTCCTGCTGCCTTCAGACCTCTGAGTGAAACTGGCTGGTTAAACAGGTTCAATGATGGCAATTTTGAAGCTGGTGGTAACTTCAGATTAGGCAATAAGTTCCTGAAATCTTCCTTCATCAATGGAACTTCAAAATCTCCCTTATCATGCCTTACAACATTGTCTTTTGCACTGATATGAGCCCCTGGTTCCATGTGGTTTGTGGAGAAACTTGCCTGGTTTGGAAAGTTTGGATACAGACTTACATACCCTCTCAGGTACATCATGTCTATCAGGAACTTTTTCCAGGATGCTTGCCATCCGTTTGTCCGAGATTTCGGGATCTGAACTGGGTTTGATTTTGCGTCTTCGGTGAATCTCGCGTTCATGTAAACGTAGAATTCTCTCCAGTGTTTAGGGAAGAATACTGCACCCCAACTGCAGGGTAGCTGGTGAAGGTAAGGTGTGTTTGGATGGATTCTTTTGAAGAATTCTGTTGCATTCCATTTTGGTCTTTCTTTGACTACTTCTACTAGTCTTGGTGTGTAAAGGGAGATTGATGAGAGTTCTGGGAGCGAAATTTGCGGATCGTAATGGTAGGCTAGAAGAGCGTATTTGATCCAGAGATAGTAATAAGGAGAGACTTCGATGTCATCTTCAAGGAGTAATCCATAATCATCATCAGAAGCTGGATACCAACTTTCACTTACTGCTCTTATAAGCCCTCCTTGGATGATTCTTCTTCTCAGGGTTTTCGGTCCATGCGGCCAGGCAAATGAGCTCACGAGTCTTATCGTTGCTTCATCCACTTTGCTGTCCATGTTGAATGTGATTGGCACTTCATCTCCTAGATAGTAAGCTTCACTTAAAGATTTGAGTAACCTTGTTAATGATGGAGCGCGATTCTGTGTAATTATATTGACAGAGATGCGCATTTTGTTCCAATCTGCACACGTGATTTAGCAGCATCGTTAGTGATTACCACACGAACATGTTCTGTACCGAAAATTTTGATGCAGAAGATACTGATAAATGAATGTAATCGTATTTCGCTCAAGCTTTTCGATATTGAAGATGAAGGTTTTTAGTGATTCTTACTTGGCAAAGCTGTTGATCTTAGATCAGCCATCCAAAGAACCTTTGTAATGGAAGGTCTTGGAAGAAGAACCATTGCTGTAGCATTTCTGTTAGCCTCAGTTGCCATTTTCAAAGCCTTTCTAACATTACTGTCTATATCAGAAACTGCAATAACCACACTAGGATTGTGAATTTTAATCAATCCCTTCATGCTAGAATACACTGCCTGCACCACAGGAACTTCTGAACCCGATATTCCTGACAACGCGCTGACTGATAAATCGAAAATCTTGAATCTCCGCTCTCTGCAGACCAACTTAGGCCAATTCAGAGAAGCCGCGGCATCTTCACAGGGACAGAAATTGCTACCGGAGACAACGATATACGCCTTTTTTCGGAAGGTAGACCTGAACTTTTCAAGCAGTGGCGTGAGTGCTTTAACTTCATCAACTGAGTGAGCATAGAAAAGGGCATCAATCTTTTGAGGATTCATGGCAGCCCACTGAGTAACATATCCAGTGGAGAGTGCTTTCCACCATTGATCGTCTCGAACTTGAACAACGTCTTTGAAAATCACAGTAGTTTCAGAAACATACGCAAGTCTATGTTCACTATCTCCCCATGTTTCCTTATCATTCGGATCGACTGGTAGAACAAAAGAGCTTGCATTTCTGTACTTCTGAAGCTGATAGCTGCAATTTTCCCAGAAATCACATCAGAATCATTTCACATTCTGCAATAAAGTTCATGATTTTATCGATTCTAACCATTTTGAAGTCAATCTTATTGGAATCCTGACATTTATATCATAAATTGTATATTTGAATCTTTTAATAATGCACATTGGCCTGAAACCTTGTTCTAATCAAAACTAAAATGCCATTATTTGCAGATGGTGCTGCAGGGAACCTGGAAAAGAAAGTGGAACCCAGAGATTGCAGAAAACCAATCTTGAAATGGAAATTTGTTGTTATCCTAATAATTTATACAGATTATGAGAAATAATAAACAGAAAAGTTTGACCAGTTTTTTCCTGGAAAGAAAGTTAGGCTATAAGAAGAATCTTCTAATAAAAAAACACAAGCTCTCCAATTAAACAATTCAAGTAAGAGATTAACATTGCAAATGCATGACAGATTGATTTCCAACTTAACCTACTAAACATTTTAGATCTAGTTAGATGCAGTGACGAATCCAGAATTTTTTGCTAGGTTTTGGAAAATAAACGACTTTAAAATGTTCTAGAAGGTATGCATTAAGGACGGTACTACAGAAAATATACGGTAAAGGGGCGATACTACATATAGCGGCCGCATCCCGTTGCTGGTTAGTTGTATTGTCAATGTTAATTAAAGAAAATAAACCATTTTTAATATGCTATATTGCATATCAAACCTAAAAAGAGCCTACCAAGATGTGTTTGAGAGTGACAATTGCTTGTTTTCAATACTAATAATCTAAAACATTATAACTTCCCTGTAAATAAATTATTGAACAGGTTACCAAACTAATATAATTTCAATTAATTTCCGCAGTCAAACTTGAAGCAGTGCCCTCAGAATCTGCCTAATTGTTGCATTAAAATAACACAGAACTACTGATATCGGCTCGAATTCGAACGCGACCGATTAGGACTATAGGAGAAGGCACGACAAGGGGATGGCGAACGTACCTGAGATGAAGATCCTCGCCGGTCATGAACGTCATTGGTGATTCAATGAACAATGTCTTGACAAGATCAGCTGATAAAAACCAAGAACTAGAAAGAAAATCGACTGGCACAACCTTATTAACAGTTATCTCATAAGCAGGGTCTGGTAGATACAATCCTGCTTCTTTTGACCTGAATTTTCTATAGCTGGGGAAGGTGAAATCCTTCTGCCGGAACGGCAGAATCCTTCCGATGCTCCCCAAGACCGAATTCCGGTACTTTTCGGTCCCTGCAACGTGAGATAAAATCTGTAACATTTTCCTTCCTGGAATCATATCATCATCAACAATATATACAAGGTCTGCGTCAATTTGTAATGCCATTTGGAATCTTCCATAGTACTTGAAATCATAGGTAGAACTAATGAAACTGATTCTGGAATCGTTGTAGCTTTCTACTATTCTTCTCAACGAGAGCTCATTTGGACTTCCAAATGAGAGCACCCAAATATGATGAACAGGAAGAGTTTGTTGGAGTAAAGAATCGATCTGTGCACAGAGAGTTTTTCTCTTAAAATGGTTCAAAATTACTGTAATTTTTGGCTTGTTTGAAAAATCCCATTTGGATTTCATGGCTAGAAGCTCAGATAATGTTTCTGTTCCAATGAACTTGCTTTGGAAATCCAGAACTTCACGATACAGCTCTGTTTTCAGCTTGATCATTTGAACATCATTGGATTTTTTTTGCTGAAAATCAATCTTCTCATACTCACAAACCTCAGAAGGCTTTATAGGCTTGATTTCTGCACCAACAAGAGAAGCTGTTTCTTGGTATCGACCAAGAACATGTGGAGAAATAATCAAATGTTTCCATTGTTGCGCGATTCGTGTGGCCCAACTGAAGTCTGGTTTTGTTCTTAAATCTATTGAAGGACTCATATAATACAGCAAGAACGTTGCATAAACTGCAAATGCAAATTGCAGACATGTAAGTGCTGTCACAAGCTTCGCAGAACCATTCTTGCTCGTCTTCAACTTACTAGCTTTCGTTCCAACATAATCATTTATCATTCCTTCCAAGTAATCAGAACCTTTTGTACTTGAATTCATGAACAAACCCATCCCATGAATTCAATCAAAGAACACGGAAAACCTGCAGAAACACACCAAATTTTAGCAGCTTAATTATCATCATCAAGTTAAACACTAGAACTTCATTGGAACTAACCAGAATATTGAGATTTCTTAGTTTTTTGATTAAGCAACGGAGAAGAGACGAGAAATGAGGAGAAGATTGAGAGAAAAGCTTCCAGTTGACGTGAGAATGGTGATGTTATTTGATGGATGGCGTGCACTGGTATTTATATAAAACGAGAAGAGGAAGTTAAAATAAAGTGAAAAAAAAAGAGCAAAGAACCCCATGAGAAATGCATCAAAGCTCACATGGCTTAAACGTTTATATTATTAAAATAATTATTTTACTAAATTTTACAGATTACGTAAAATTAAAATTAATTTTAACAGAATAAATTAAAGACTCAAATGTATTTTCACCTTATTTATCTTATTAAGTCCCAACTAAGAATTTTTTTTTTTTTTGGAAAATAAAATTGCCTTGAGCTCAAAATATGATGAGTTTTAAATATGGAGTTTTTGATAGAGTCATGGAAAAAAGAAAGAAGCAAAATAATTTTTTTTTTCATTTTAAAATAAATAATTTTTTAAAAAATTGTATTTTCATATTAAATGTCATTTTAAATTGTTAATGTATTATTTAATAATTATTTCAATATTATCTTCACTAAATTTATATTTTCAATACAAATTTAATTTAATGGTCATTTGGATCTACTCAAGTCAATAAGTATAATAAAAATCAATTAAACACTAACTTAAACATATTAAATATACTCTAATATATTCCGTGTGTAAAACCTTAAACAACATTTATTGTGTGACAAATAGA
This sequence comes from Breynia disticha f. nivosa, assembly GCA_948193385.1. Lineage (NCBI taxonomy): Eukaryota > Viridiplantae > Streptophyta > Magnoliopsida > Malpighiales > Phyllanthaceae > Breynia > Breynia disticha. The sequence goes on from CANYCX010469772.1 coordinate 13,809, forward strand.
GTAATATATAAGTAGATTCTTCCACTTTAAGTTCATCAAAATTTTATGGGAATGACCGGTTTTTGAAGAATGCTAGATTAACCATTAAATCTTAGTTACAATTAACCTTTAGAATAAATGTCAGTTGAACTTTAGTTAACAAACGAAGTATAGACTCAGTACCCTATCAGTCTGGCCACGGTAAAATTCGTATTATACTCAATACGAATAAACCAAAATGAAAGAAAAAAATATTAAAACAAAACAAAACAAAAATATTAAAACAAAACAAAAAAGAAAAAAATAAAACGATTATGTAAATGTTATTTTTTCAATAAACTCATTAATTTCATAGTTATATAACTAGATTTGTTAAGTATCTTTCTAACGACATTTATAAAAGCCGGTTTTGATGCCGTATCAAGGGCATTAAGTTGCGTTTTAGGCACTTCATCTCCTCCAATTTTATTTTGTTTCTCTGAATTTAAGAAATTTTATAACCATTTTTTAAAGTACAACAAATCAAAACCTCATTAAAACCCTCAAATCTCAAGAGATTAAATATTATTATTTTAATAAATTAATGACAATTGAACTAAAATGTCAAATTTGGTCCCCACATTAAGAGAATCTGTCCATATAAGTTGAAGAAAATATGAATATATAATGAACTTATCATAGCTGGAGACATCAGGCAAGTTTCACTTTTTTACTCATAATAAATTATTAAAATCTACCATTCGTATGTGGATTCAATGGTAAATGGGTCAACCGGCACACTGAGTGTGTAGGGTTCGATCCCTGACTCCATAACGGTACTAGATGAGGCATACAGACCTAAACCTGTTGGTTCGCCAGGCTCCAGCAGAAAATCCCTCCCCTTGACTCGCGGACTAGGCCAGCCCCTTGCCAAAAATTTTGTTACAAAAAAAACTAAATTATTAAAATTTCCTTACTATAATATCGTAAATCTAATGGGGCAATTTAATTCATAATCTAAGAATTTTGGAAAGATTAACTCAACTAAACATTCATATTTTGTTTGATAACAAAAAATATAAAGATAAAATAATAATCAATACCTTGATTATGAAGAAAATGAAGCAAGAATTAATGGGACTCTTCTTTTCTTCTTGAGCAAATGAAGAATATATATATATATATATATATATATAAAGAAAAAGTTACGCCTCAAATTCACACAGATTTATGTGAGAATATGTAAGAATAAGTAAAATAGAATTATGAATTAGTTAATTAAATATTTATTGTCGTAACATAACATAAAATTCAATTTTATATAATGTCATTTAACTTTGTTCGTATAAATTATGTTCTCACCCAAAAAAATTCTCGAAATGTTTCGATTGATTGAAGAGGCTACTTAGAGTTGAAAAAAATGAAAGAAACTATTATTTGGGTATTAAAGATTTGGAGTGCAAAAGAGAGATTATACGCACACACATACAAAGGGGCGAAAACAAAAGGGGACGAGGGATCGGTAGTTCCCTTATCGTGTCTATATTTTCAGTCATTTTTTTATCGTGTATTTTTTAATAATATCGCCCTCTTTATCATATTTTCTCAATCTTATATTTAATTTGTCTATTT